>AYEL01073704.1:0-10123 GCA_000484575.1 Olivierus martensii
AGACTGTAATGTATTCTAGTTTATGCGGCGGGCCGTATAAAATGCCTTCGCGGGCCGGATCCGGCCCGCGAGCCGCCTTTTGCCCATCCCTGCTATAAATGGTTTGGTAAGTGGTGATCAGCCATCCAACAAATCCTTTAATTTTAAACTCAACATATATTTTTTAGTATGTCTTTATGTATTTTCGTTTTTTATTAATTAGAATTTTGTGTTGCATAAAGTCATTTTACTTAAAATGAAGTTATGAACAATAATCAATAAAATGCATCAACTCTTCCCATTTCAGAATATATTGATATTTATTCGCTACAGATCTATAAACCTATTGTTCTTTTTAAATTTATGTATAATATTTATTATTTTTTTCTATAATTTCGAATTTATTTGAGATTATTCAAATTAATTCATTGACACTTGGAAGATTAACAAGATTTAAGAAATTATGAACCACTTCAATCTATTTTTTCTTAATTCTGATGTAGAAATATAATTATAAATCTTAAAAAACACATAGAAAAAAGAACTTTTTTAAGTTTTATAATTATTCGGTTATTTTAAATAGTGTGATTGATGCCTTTCAACTTTTTTTTTAAAAAAATAATTGAGAGGACTTTGATGCTATTATAAATTAAAATAACATAAATTTGATTATTGATTAGCTTTTAACAAGTTTTTTATGATGTTTTTATATTTTATTTTAAAATAATTATCCATACAAGATTTTTTTCTATTTAGATTGTCCAATAAATTTCATACATAAATATACGATATGTAATTACTTCTATGTGTTTATAAAAATAATAAATAATAAATAAAAATTAAATAAACTTCTTAGTCATCAGAATATATAATAATTTAATATCATCAGATCTTAGAAAATAATTATCAACAAGATTTAAGAAAAAATTCTATAAGTTAATACCTATATACATATATATATATATTTCATATATATATTGGCTAGCAATATTTCATATATATATTGGCTAGTTACAAAAATAATATTAAATTAAAATGAATTTTTTAAAATCTACGTTTAATCTCATATTGAATCTTTTTATTTGGGATTACATTTTTTCAAATAAATATTTCTAATCTTTTGTGATAAATGTAAGTGTAATAATAAAATTTGATGTTTAATAAATGTTAGCTAACGTTACCTGTATTCAAATCAATTCAAATTCGATTTTGTGATTAATGATGATATTTTTTCCGATTTTCTTTTTATTTGTTATAGAAACTTCCTGTTTTTAAATTTTTAGCAGTATCAAATCTGGCATTAATGATATTCGAGCATTGGTGATTTTAAGATTAATTTTCTTAGATGTAAAACATTCTAAATAATTATTATAAATTAATTTTTAATATTTTTGAGAAGAAAAAAAAAATCTTTAATACAGTAAATTTCTCAATTCAACTTTTTTAGATTAATATTTATATGTTTTCAAAATATAATTTTATATCTGCATATAGAATAATAATAATTATTATTTTAAGCAAGTGAAAAATTCACTTTTGTGTTTAAAACGAATTTATCACTTAAATTTAATTAAATATATTTTGTTACTCTCCGTGAAAAATTATTTCTATTAATAATCATTATATTGTATCTCATGAGTTCAATTATACTGCACCTCTTTCTCTGGAGATTGACTCATTCTTTTTAATAAGTTATAAACTTAGTATTTTATTATTTGGAACGGTCATAAACTTAATATAGGAGTTTTAAATTAACTACCATTCTAGAAAAATATTACTTTACTTTTATTAAGTTTTCAGATGTCATAAATCAGATATAGATTCTTCAAATAATTCTTAGTTATTTAGAGTTATAGATCTTCGACTTAACTTATTGATTAGGTTTCATAAGAAAGATATAAGTTGTTTCCATGAAGAAAAACGCTTATAGCTTTTTAGTTTTTCATCTATTAGCTGTAAGTTTTTTCTGTCGTGAATGACACAAATATAGTTTGTTAATTAAACATGATATAAAATTTAATTATTAAATTCGACATTTTATGGGATACAAAAGTGAAAAAAAATCAATTTTTATATATTTATTAAATTGTTTTTATTTATTTATCTACATGTACATTCATAAATTTTACAATAAACTGAACCATATACTTTAAAAAAATTTGAGTTAAAAATAGACAAAGTTTAAAGAATGAAAATGAAAATTATCTTAGTTTCATTAATTTATAATGATAAAATTAATGAACGTATCTATAAGTTATATAAATTGCTATAATTTGCAACCTGATGCTTAATTTGCAACTTGCCAGTTTAGGATACTTATCGATTTAAAAATTGAAAAAAAAATGAATTTAGTTTTTACAACAACCAAAAAATGCTTAATGATGATCCTCGAGGAACATCATTCAAGAAATAATAATCCACAAAGGGAAAAAATTTCCATTTCAAAATGAGTGCGATACAAATAGATTTACGATAAGATATAAGATTTCCGGACTGACCAGGGGAGATCAGAACCTGAAATGCATTTTTGGAGCAGGTGCAGGCCTGATATTTAAATTATAAAGTTTTACAACAATCTTCCCTCACCCGGAATTTTATTGTATGTTGTTTGATTGAATGGGTTTTCATCACCGTTTATATTTTTCATCACCATAATTTTATATTTGGTTTGGATATACAGTAATTTAATCTACAGATAGATTTAATAATAATAGATGATTACCGAATTGAAATTTTACTTTACGAGTATCAAGGATGGAATATAGGTAAAATAAATACTAAAGTAAATAAGTTATAATATATTGTACTTCAAATTAGAACATATATTTCTTTATGCGTAGATTTGTGACCTGGTGAACTTATTTATGCCTTAACAGTGTGCTGATATATTGTAAATATTATATATTGTAAATTTAAAGATATTATATTAATTCTTACTATTAAACGAGAATTATAAAAAATATAGAGCTATTTTCTGTAAGAAATTTTAAATAGCAATTGCCCCAAAACACATAAAATACAGCAATTTGTTAAACAGACATTTCGAGTAGCTAGGTCTTCATGCTGATCAAGGATATCGCCAACCCAAGTATGCAGTAATTCATTAAAAAATCTTTGAATCTCCATACTTACATGAAAAGAAAGTACAGAATATTGGAGAAAATAGCGCTTGAAAAAATCAAATACAGTATAAATAATACATTGACTAAAAATTGATATGTTTAATTGGGCGGCCTATGATAGGAACAGTAATGTACCGCTGCAAATAATCTTCGATTGGAAACCAATATAAAAGAAAGAACAAAGATATATTTAACTTTTCTATGGCTTATTTAACATCATTAGCAAACTTAAGCTTGTTTGAACCAAACTTGATAGAAAAAGTTAAATTGCATGCAATAGCAACAGTCTAGTCTTCACTGAATCGAGATTTAATTGAATTACATTTTTCGCATATCAAATTATCCAGATTAACGAACTAAAACGTATTTTTGAATTTATTTTAAAAATACAGAGAATAGAGCTAATTTAAAAAAACCTACTGTAGAATATTTCTATTACAGTAATATAATTATGCAATTTATATTTTTAGTTGTAACATGTTGTTTTCTTCCTTTAAATAAAAAATTTAAATAGATTTCATATTTATTTTTAATTTTAAAAATAAAACTTAGGATATAAAGCTCAGTTAAAAATTAGTTATAAATCATTACCTTAGAAAAGAAAATGTTGAATTATCTTCTTCACTTTCTGTTGTGGTGTTACGCTACTTTCCTTATTTGTATTCTAAAGGGTGGGGGCTGGATGGCCGCGTGGTAAAGCTATGGCTTAGTACCCTGGAGAATCCGGGTCTCACACCTCCAGTTTTTCAGGAGGGGTCCGAGCCGTTGAACCTCATCCTTCAACCATCCGGTTGACCCCATCATGGGTGTTGGCCAGCCTGGTGTTGGCTCTACAAGTGGCCGCCGCCAGATACAGTATATCCCATGAGGATATGTTCTATAAGTGGTGGCAGCCGCCAGATACAGACTATCCCACGAGGATATGGCGGCTTAATATGGCCAACCTAACCTAACCTGAAAGTATGGGATCTGGGAATTGAAGCCGGATCTTCCAGGATGGAAGCACAGCACGTTTCCATCGCGGCCATCTGGCCAACGATTCAGTTCAATTTTTGAATGGAAGAATACAGGGCCAGATGAATTATGATCTTGTATTCTTCTATATCTCCATAGGCATATGTCTAGTGTTCCCGGCAATATGGGGCCCCAAAAGTAGATAAAAAATTATCGAATAATTTTTTAATTATTTTGAAAAATTTTTGTGCCTATAGGTCCCAAAAAATCTTAATCGGCCCTGAGAGAATATATTCATTAGCTTCGTGATTCGTATTGATCAAGATATTGATTCGATGAATCGTGTTAATTTAATGATGAACTCTTAATTACTGAACTTACTGAATTCTGACTCAGTAATTCGCAATGGTTAAAAGCATTTGAATCGATTATATCAATTAATGAATAGTAACTTTGACTTTTGAAATGAATCAATCAATCAAAATAATTCAAAGGGTTTAGTATCTGAAGCTGAAATTTCATGTGTTATTCTGCATGATGATAATATAGTAATATTATTTCATAATTTTTAAAAGAACCGAGAAATTCCTCCAATATTGACCGGATTGTAAAAATGAAAATACTTTGGCATCCCAATATTTGAAAAATTTATTCGAGGCATCCGAATTCGATCTATCGATAACTTCAGAAGTAAAAGTTCTTTAAGATGGCCGCGTGACTTACCTTCCTGGAGGATCCGGGTCCAACATCTTCAGTTTTTCAGGAAGGGTCTGGGCCCAACTGGTTGAACCCATCTTTCACCATCCGGTTGACCTCATCATGGGTGTTGGCCAGCCTGTGATGGGCGATATAAGTGGCCGCCGCCAGATCCAATATGTCCCTCGTGAGGTCAGTGCCGGATTTAAGCCGATTGCACCGATTGCATCCAATCGGGCCCCGCGCTTGAGGGTGGCCCCATGTTTGTCAAAGTTTATGTAATTAAATAATGTATTAAGTAAAAAAATTTAAGATATATGTATCGTTTTTCAATAAAGAAAAACGAAAAAGAGCTATCGAAGTCATCTACTATATATATCGATGATCGAAGTCCATTGGCGCTATTCTCGTGTCATCTAGTTGTTGACTGGTGAGTGTGGTGACTACCGACATCAATGTTAAATAGTATAAGTATAATGTTTAATAAATATTTTATCAGATTTATTCACAACAACAAAACAAAAAAAAGATCTAAAAGCGTGACATTTGGCTATCGCGTGCGACAAAGTAGGATTGTTTCAGGAAATGCGGGACTGTCCCGCGAATTGCGTGACAATTGGAGGGTATAAAACAATTATGAATAATTCATCACTACAGTATACAGTATATAGGCCTATATATATATTTAAAATAAATTATTAGGATAATCTGATATTACTATTTAAAAGTTTTGGAAATATTTCAAAATTATTGGCCCATCATGACCAAATTGTGGCTTGCGAGCAGCACATGACTCTTTGATGTCTTCAATGTGGCTCCATACAATGAACAGTATCGATGATGAATAGTCAATACCATCAATACTTAATATGATGCAGAACCTGGAGCAGAAACATATTTAAAAAAATAATATATTTTAATTTGTTTATGTTTTGTAAAAAATAGTAATCATCTATACAAAATAAATACAGTGATACCTCGGTTCACGAACACAATCCGTTCTTTGATCCTGTTCGTGATCCGAAAAGTTCGTAATCCGAATCAATTTTTCCCATTGCAATTAATGTAAATCCAAATAATACGTTTTTTGTCCTAGAAAAAATTTTTAACATGTTATGGCTTTATGTGTGGAAATAATACAGAAAGGAAATAAATATAACAGTAATATTAGAAGAAAGCATGTTTAACACCAGTAATATTAGAAGAAAGCATGCTTAACACCACCTTCACTAACACTTTTAACTTTTTTGGGAGCCATAATAAGGGATAAATTTAATTAAATAAAGAAAAAAACTAAAATATCAATACTTGTTGGAACTTTACTGTACCCATATGAGCTAGGCGATCTGGATTGCTGCTGGGGGCGAGGCTGTGCGCAGGGTTTTGTGCTCCGCGAGTCACGTGCGCTCCATACACTCCGTGCGTGTGTGTTCGTGAACTGAAGCATCGTTCGTAAAGCGAAGCAAAATTTGTTCGCAAATGGTGTTCGTAAACCGATTTGTTCGTGAACCGAGACGTTCGTGATCCGAGGTACCACTGTATATGTGAAATTTATAAGAAATAATTTTTGAAACTGAATCTTCTTCCTGAAAAAACTGACCATGCTCTTGAGTATTTTAGATTCTCCTATGTGGCTCATAATGACTGTTGGTTACTTTCACACAAACACAATTGCAAAGACAATCTTTAATGTTGTCTTTGCAGTTGTATCTCTGAAGTAATTTGATAAGAACTGAAGAACATAAGTAAAACTGTATGTGACAATATGAAAAATCATTAAGCATTATTAATTAATACAGAATTCTGAAATGAATTTTATTTTTTCATTAGATGAACATTTAGTTGTAATATTGTAATTTTATTTACAAATTTCTCATATTTAACAACAAATATGATGATATTATATAAAAGCTTATAATTCTAAAATAGTTTTAATGAATACAGAGAATCTGACAGGAAAACTGACATAAAAAAAAAAAATGTGATAAATAAAAAATTTTCCAGTTAAATAATTTTTTTAAATCAAACAAGTATTTTTAAAGTATTTAAATTATATTTTATATACAAATTTAAGAACCAATTATTTCTGAAAGTATAAACAAAAATTAATGATTAATTGGTAAAAAATTTAATAGCTAAGTACATAATTAAGAAGGAAAGGACAGAAAAATGATAATGTAATATAATCTTAAATACAGATAATCATTCCCAATTATGATGATTAATCAATTTATTCAAAGACATTAATAAAGAATTTTCTAAGTTTATAAATAGTGGATTCAATAGTGGATTATATTATTAATTTAATTAATTAAATAATATATATGAAAATTTAGATCATCAGTGTGAAATCTAAATTCAGAAAATGTTTTTTCTTTTAACTCATTAAAATTACCATTCAAACATGATGTGGTAAAGAATTCTTTTTCTTTGTTTTGAAATCTACAACTTAAAATTCTTTACTTTGAGCAAAAATATGCAAAGCAATGCATTTAAAGGAAATTTCTATTTAAGGTATCAATATTTAAATGCAGTTGCAGTAAAAGTGAAAGATAATTATAATTCAAATGAGGCTACAAAAGAAAGTTAGTGTATTTTAAGACAGGATTTGAGTATATCAGCTATAAAATTGGATTAATTCAAGGACTTATGTATCATGGTAAGCAGTTGATTGTGTAATATAATTGGATGAAATTGTTTTAGATCCTGCTGATTACAACAAACAAGTTTTATGAAAACCTTGAACAGATATTCCTCAACTTACAATGAAATTAAGTTTGAATCATCAGTCCATAAATCAGTGTAATCATAAGTTTTATATCTATATAAAGTTATTGTTTTAAATAGTAATCAATACAGTATTGACGAATACTAATGATTGAAAGTTATACAAAATAGACCACTGCATTTAGTAGATTTTTTATTAGAATTAACAAGCTTTTAATCTTTAATGTTAAATTATATTTACAATAGAATAATAATTATTTATTTATTAAATTTCTCATTTTTTTCCTAAATACAAATAATAAACATTGAAAAAATAAAAATTTATTTCAAATACTAATTTTTATTTCTTGGCTAATTTCTATTTGTTAAAAGCAAACTTTCAATCATAAATTTTATTTTTAATTTTATTGCTAATTCATTAATTAAAAAATTATACATTTTTAACAATAGAACGACCAGAACCTCCTCAGCAAGTAGAAGCTAATCATAAAGGTAGTCGACATGTTACTCTATCCTGGAAAGTGCCTTTTGATGGACGCAGTCCTATTCTTCGATACATTGTATATTTTAAAAACAACTCATGTAAGTTATTTCTTTATATACTATACATACTATATTCTACATCTAACTTACTCTCATACTCATTGATATTATTGTTTATAGAGAATAATGAAACCAAAATGTTATTTCTTTCATTTTATATAATTTTTATTATATTTTTAAAATTAGGTTTTGCTATTTTAATTTATATGCATCACTTGCCATTTGTACTGTAATTATAAATTTTAATTATAAATAATTATTTAATATATCATATGTAATAAATCATTTCAAGATTCTACTTTATCTTCAACATAAAAAAAAACCTTCAAATAAATAAATAAAATATATGATCAGAAATATATCATTTATGAATTATGTTATAAGTCTCCAAGAAAAGAATATAAAATTTTTTGTATAACTATACAAAATTTCAAATCACATCTCTTAAAAATCTGCATAATTGTCTTCATATAATACAGACAATAAAATCATTTGTTTTAAATAGTAAAACTTTTAACATACTATCAATTTTTATTAATTTATTAAAAGATATATTTTATTTATTTAATGTTTGTTATATGGCATACACCTGTATAGCATATTAAATTGTAATTGTTTACTATATGTAAGTCATTAAAAATTATTTAATTATATACAACTTTTATAGATAAATTATTGATAAAATTTTATTCTAATAGACAAATCCACCAGCATACTAAATAAGAAAAAACTTTTATTTATTGAGCTGATGGGATATATTATAAAAAAAAACCTTATATGCAGAATCAAACTTAAAATTCTTGGCAATGCATTCAGCTATCATCAGGTTTCAATCTCTGGAAATTTAAGTTCTGGTACCATCCAACAGTTTTAATTGATGCTAAATAATCAAAAATATCATCATTCTGAAGATATAATAGAACAATTATTTATTTATTTATTTAATTTTTAAATGTTTTAGTGAATTTTAAGCATAGTATTTCAAATTCTTGAAGAACTTATTTATTTATCAGTTCCCAAGTATTCTGGATAAATATTCCCATATCTGTAATAAATTTTTAACTTTAAAACAATTATATATCAAAAGTTAAACTGATCTCTTGCAAGATCTATATTTGTTCTACATAATATAATAAATGTTTAAATTTAATGTTATATCTCAAATAGAATTTTAGAATATACATATATACTCAAAGAAATATCATTATTAGTTATTTTAGCTAATATAAATAAACATGTTATATCAATCAATATTAAAGTATAACTTTAATAGCATTTTAAAGTGATTCAATAAGACAAAAAAATATAGCACAGCACCAAGCAGAAAGAATCTTTTATTTCAGAAAAAAAACGTTTTTGACAACTGTCAACTGATATACATCAGGTTAAGTTGGAAAGAAACATATGGTAATTCAATAATTTAAAAATCAAATGTTTGTATTCAATACAAAAATAATAACCAAATATCAGCAAAACAACTTAATTAATTAATTTTGAATCAGCTGAAATTAATAATTAAATATATTTTGAGCTTATATGGCACTATTGACTTATTATTTTTAATATATAGGTTTAATTCTTATATCAATTTTCCCAAATTGTTAAAAAAATATGCAGTATATGTTTGTTCAAAAATTTATTATTATAATATAAAATTAACTAAATGAATATTTTATTTTTCTTTTTGCAGCTCCTTGGCCAGAAGGATTATCAAATTTTAGTGTTGGAGGTGAACAAACATCAGTTATTGTTCACAATCTTAACCCTGCCTCTACCTATAATTTTCGATTATATGCTGAAAATAAAATAGGTCAAAGTGAACCAAGCAAAACAATTACAGTAACAACAGAAGAAGAAAGTAAGCTATTCAATTTAATATAATGTAGTTGTTATACAGTTTGATAATAATAATAATAATTTTCTTTGAATATAATGAAATTTCAGGAGATAATTTTTGCTCATTATTTTGAATTGATTTAATATGGTAGTTTAAGATTCAGAGATATTTTAAAAATAATCTATAAAAAATAATCTTTATAAAAAATCCATATAAATATCTATATAAAAATTATATAAAAATTATAATAATTTATATAATAGTT
>AYEL01073707.1:0-50689 GCA_000484575.1 Olivierus martensii
CCTATGGTGAATCGTTCCTAGTGCCTTAGGAACTAGTGGGGGAGTACTATGGCGGTCCTGCTTTCCCGTTTGTCCGTTTCTTGCTAGTGGCGCTGCGATCTCTTCCTTACTTCCGGACCAGCCGTTCTCGGACACTTTGACTCCTGGACTCGACGAGTTAACAATACCTATGACCTCGAGAATTTGGCGACATGCCAAACATTAATAAATGTAATAAATCAATCCATAAAATAGGAAAAATCATTTGTTATCAAATATAATCATCATTTATACACATTCTTTGACTGACATAAATTAAAAATAATAATTAACAGATCCCAATGATGTATTGTTTTTTGATATCAATTGATAATAACAATGTTAAAAATATCAGTAGAGAGTGATCATCTATTGACTTCCTTAAATAGTTTCATAAATTTTGTAAAGTTAAGCTAATTTCTATTTTTTTTTTTTATTAATTAACATGAAACCCTTGTTTGTATTAATTTTCTACATTTATTTATGTATTCAGAGTAAATTTTGTTTCACTATATTTATTACTATATCTATCTTTTAGATATTTTAGTTATTCAGAAGTTGGATCTTCCTAACTTCTGAATAAAATTTTCTAAACTTCTTTTGTTTATAATGGATCATTAAATATTTTATCTTTATGATATATGTATAATTTTCCTCATTCTATTATGTTTATTTATTATTATTATTTTTTTTTTGAATTGAAAACTAGAATACTTGGATTCTCTCATTAAAAGTAAATTTTTGTAAAATTACTTAATGTTGAATTTCATATATTGCATCTAATAATCAAAAATTATAATACAATCTTGTACTCAAATACACATTAATTAGGGGAATTACCCTCATTGATGATTATGATCTTGTTATACATTATTTTGAAATTGAAAGAAAATAACATTGCACATTTAATTTTCAAAAAGACAAGTGAGTATTGAAAGGATGTTAGATTCAATTAGTTTCAAAACATGGAGCAATCATGTTTTGACTTTAATAATAGTAATTATTATTATTAAAGTCAGCAACCTGTGTTGTTCTATGTTTATTAATACACAAATCAAGATTTGTGTATTAATAAATAGTTTTGTGTAATTTGAATTCATATTATGCCGTGTTTAGAATATAGTTCATAATGTAATAGCTGCTTAAAATATTTTTACTTGTTGCTGTTATAGCTTTGAAATATTTTTTATAAATTATAGTGATAAAAATTTAAAGTATAATAAATTAAATAGATCAAATTACATGCCATTCAGAATAAATTAGTTGGATTATGGATTGTTGACTTAATTTTATTATAATATATTGATCAATGAATTTTTTATACTGAATTTGTTTTATTTAATCAAATAGGTGTATTGGTTGTAAATGTAACATGGAGAGGGAAAACATATGTTGGTACTCTTCTAGACTGCACCAAACATGATTGGGCACCACCAAGATTTTGTGAATCACCTACAAGTGATATAGATGCTAAAACTTCCAAAGCACGTGGAAAAAGAGGAAGAGGCTCAACAGGTACATCTAGTGAAGGTAATAATTATAATGACTCTAGAGCAACTGTCCAGAGTAAATTAAGAAACTGTAAAGGACGCAGAAGTGCTTCTAATAGTAGTGGTTGCACTAACTCAGGGTTTACAGTACCTAGTAGTCCAGCAAAAAATGAAACAGGAACATCAAATAATGGGAAAAGAAAGGGACGGCCAAATGACTTAGAATTAAGTCCAGCACAAACAGATAGTAAAAGCACTAAAAGAAGTCGATCACAATCAAGAAGCACTCCTACTCCTAATAGTAGTAGTGCTCCAGTGGACTTTCCTCAGCCGTCCTCACCAGTTCTGATAGAATGTCCGGAACCAAATTGCAGTAAAAAGTACAAACATATCAATGGTCTTCGGTATCATCAGACACATGCCCATAGTAATCCTGAAGCAGGAAAAATTGATGATATATTAGAAGATGGTAAAGATGCAACAAATAGTTCAGATAATGAAGAAAATTTGCAGGATAGTGCAAGTGTGCCTCCAAGTCCTGCTATAACTCCTTTTTCTAATTCAGTTTCACCTCATCATCATCATGAATCAAATAACAGGACTTTATCAACATCTGAAACAATATCACTTTTAGAAATTAATACACCATCAGAAGGAGAAAATTATTCAGAAGCTACAGATTTGTCAACACTTGCTTCAGTTGCAATTAATGATTCCAAGAAAAACAATAATTTTGTTCATCTTAGTGGTACAAACAATAACCAATTAAACTCTGTTATAAAGTGCCAGGAAAATAATGAATCATCATCAAATCCAGAAGGGACTAAATCTGTATCAGTTAATATGCCCATATCAGGACCTGCTTCTAATATTTCATCTCATGTCGGATTAACACAAAGTCCATCATCATCATCATCGTCATCATCATTGTCTTCATCTTCCCTTGCAAACTTTGTAACATCAGCAACCACTACAGAAATACCATCTGTAACTGTTAGCATTCCCACATCGCATGTTTTATTTAATCAAACTTCTACAGTAGGGAGTAGTAGCACAACTACAACTACTTCATTAGTGAATTTAACATCAAGTACTACTATGTCTGTACAGTCAAATAATATAGCAACTTTCTTTACTCCACCAGTAGCTGTATCCTCAACAGCACCTTCAGGTACAGTTGATAAAGCAAAGTTAGAAAAAACAGAAAAATATAAATTAAAAACTTCTAGTTCTACAACAGTAAGACCCGTTATTTCAGTTCCACCAACCCAAGTTCTTCCTCTCTCTAACAACAACAGTGCATCACAAACAGCTACATCTCATCAGCATGTAGCATCATCATTAAAACCGATACAACCAAAACCAACTATATTAGGAGAACCAACAGCAATTAATCCAGCACTTGAGAGTTTAAAGAAAGAAAAATCTAAACACAAGAAAAAGAGTAGAGAAAGAGATAAAGAAAGGAAAGGAAATACATCTAATTTACAATCAAATAAAACTCAAGTATTACAGTCATCTGATGAAACTGACAGAATTGGAAGATCTTTTGAAGGCTTAGATTCATCAATTGCTAAAAGTGTTAACAGTGCTGCTGGTTCTTCATCAGTTCAGCAAAAACAGATTGTTTCATCTATAGGGAATTCACAGTCATTGAATTCAGATTCAAATCCAGCTGATTCTAGCAATATAAATGAAAATGTTCAAAGTCCTGCTTATTCTGATATATCTGATGCCAATGATAGTGCACCTGTATTAGAATCTGAAGTTTCAAATAGCAAAGATAAAGATGAAGTTAAATCTCCACCAGAAGTAGTTTCACAAGCTGCTGCAGCTAGTCTTAGTACATATGGAATGTATTCTTATTATAGTCAGCCTCCATATTTAATTCCTTCAGTACCTCAAAATTCGGTCCCATCTTCAACTTTAAATGTAGAAAAGAATGAATCTGAAAAGAAATCTGAAACAGAAAGAAATAAAGATGTTAGAAACTGGAATTGTCAGCAAGAAGTAAAAATAGAAAATACTAATGTTTCACAAGAAAAGACTGAAAAGAAAAATCCTACTGAAGAAGTTACAACAACAACAAATATTACACCTCCATCTGCTGTTTCTAATACTGGTCAACAAGAATATCCATTGCAACAACAATATGCTTATCCTTATGGTTATATGCAAGGATATCCATATTCTGTTGATACTACGTATCATATGCATTTATTAGCTACAGATCAACATTATAAACAACAATATGAACATTTTATTGAAGAACAGGATAGATTATATAGAGAACAAGCAGAACGGCAGCATAAAGAGCAAACAGAAAGACAGCATAAAGAGCATGTTGAAAAACAACAAAAAGAGCAAGAAAGACAACATAAAGAACATGCTGATAAGCAACATAAAGAACAAACAGAAAGGCATCATAAAGATCATGTGGAAAGACAGCATAAAGAACAGATTGAAAGGCAACATAAACTACATATTCAACATTCTCAGATAAGGAATAAAGAGGATCGAAATCGTGAAAGTAGAGAAAAGATTACTGAAGATAAAGGAATTCATCCACCTTTATCTGTTCCTCCAGATGTGAACAAGCAGACTTCTTCCAGCAATGCTGTGATAACTAATAAGGATAGAGATGTTCGACCTCCTTCTCATCCTTCACAAAATAGAGTTGAAAATTCTGTAACACCATCTGTTTCTCCTGTAGTAACAACAACAACAACACCTCTTAAGGATAAACAAAATGAAAATCATCAGATATTAAAAGAAAATATTGAATTAAAATCTCAAATGGAAGCTGGTAAAGTAAAATTATCACAGTATGAAGCAGCAATGCTTTATGAGAGACAAAGAGAGGAAATGAGGCGTTATTACATAATGCAGGAACGGTTAATGGATCAACAAAAAATGGAGACAGAACATAATCAGACACAACTACAAGGTAGAAAAGATGAAATATTTAATACTGTAGTCATTAAAAATAAAACTTGTAATATGTCTGAATCAACACGACCAACTTCAGTCATACTTTCACCAAAATCTGAATCTACAAAAACATTGTCATCTAGTCCAAAAGGGAATTCACGTGAACAGACCATATTTCCTAAAGAATATCCTAATAGTTCATCATCAAATAAAAAGGAAAGTGGATCATCCAGCAAATCATCTGAACATTCAGAATCTAGTGCTCGTGAGGATAAACACAAAAGTGATAAAACAAAAATACATAATGAAGGTCAAAAACCAACAATGGAAACAACGGGTCCTCCACCACCACCAACTAATAGCTATGCTTATCTTCAGCCATCTTATCTTCAACCTTCCCATTCACATTTTGCACACATACCATTTGATCCTATATATAGAGGTAGTTTAAGTCCAATGTTAATGTCTACACCTCCTCATTATAGTAGTTCTCATTATTTACATCCTCAGTTGCGCTATCATGTGCCTTCAGCACCTTGTGACATTCCACCTCATAATCAAGGCATGCCAGACAGTTTGGGTCCAAAATTGCATCCATCAGGTTCAGCTAAAGCTTTAGATCTATTACATCAAGTGTCACAACATTATACATGTTCAACACACAAAATTCATGAATTGCATGAAAGAGCTATAATGTCTCCCACAACGAGTACAAATTCTTCTACACCTACAGCATCCACACAAAATAAAGCTAGCAGTTCTGAAACAGCAGTAAGCAATTCTAAACAAGAATTAAACAACACAAATGATAGGAGTCAATCGCCTCCACCTCAACGACATCTGCATACTCATCATCATACGCATGTAGGAGTTGGTTATCCACTTTATGATCCCTATGGTGGTAAGTTGAGAAATTTTCTATAAAAATATTTGATTTTATTTTTAAATTTATAACTGATAAATAATACTATATTTTAATAAATTTTATATATATATATGTGTGTGTATGTATGTATTAAAAATATTATATATATAAAACTTTATTAAAAGAAAATAATAAATAATTAATGGAAATAAATATATAGTATATATATACTATATATTTATTTTCACAATATATTAATTAAATATTATTATTATTATCTATAATAAAATGAAAATTTATTTCAAAATACCATATAAAAATTTAAAGTTTATATGTGTAATTCAAGAATTGCATTTAAAAAATGTTTATTTTTATAATTATTTTCTGCAGATTCTTTTGGATGATTCTCATGATGATATTAGGATAATAATTGTAAGATATTGATACTTATTTTAGAAAAATTTTGAAAGTAATGTATCAAAATTATATAATATTACAGTTATAAATAATAAACGTTTCTGAAAAGAATGATTCAAGATAAGAATTTTTCAATTTATATGATGTTCTTTATTTGCATCTTCTTAACATTTAATTGATATTAAAATGAAACTATTATTTTCATCTTATACTGTCCAAGGTGATATTGTCTAGATCAAATTTCTAAAAAAAGTATACTTTATGACAGCTTGTAAAGACAACATTTGAGTCTGAAAAATGTAAAACTTGTGATGTTATGAAAGCAAGCTTGTATTAATAAATAAATATGTTAAAATATTTAATAAAAGTAAAGTTAAAAATAATTTCAAAAATTACCACAATTTTATTTCTATTTTGGATAGTTTATTTATAAACTTATGAAAATACAATAAATTTCTTTAGTGATGCTCTAATGTAGATAGTGTTTACTTGCTGAATAAAAATATTTCTTTTAATATAAACAGTCTCTCTGAAAAGTAACAAAATAAAAATAATAAAAAAGTAAATATTCAAAGAAAGAATTATAATAAAAATTATTTGAAAGAGTTCTTAATGATTGTAGTCACTTATTACAACTCTTTTAATTATTTAAGCATTCTTGAAATTTCTCCAAAGTTATTTCCATAAAATATTTAATCATACTGTTTTCAATAAATTGCTTTCCTTTTTTATCAAGATTATTTAAAAAGTAATAGATGTTTAAAAAATTTTTGAAACAATATGAATCATTCTGCAGAGGATGGGACATATTGTATTATTATAAAAATTAAAAACAGTTACACTGCCAAAATGATATAACTTCCACTATTACAAGCACTATGGCAGGAAAATAAAAATATATACACAAAAAAAAACGTAAATAAATTAAGAATTAATCAAAAGGAATAAATTGAAAGCGCTTCTTCCTTTTGATTAATTCTTAATTTATTTATGTTTTTTTTTTGTGTATATATTTTTATTTTCCTGCCATAGTGCTTGTAATAGTGGAAGTTGTATTATTATTTTCTCAATGATAAATATTTCTGATAAGGGTGAGTGTTTTGGTTTCCTTTCAGAAATAAAATGCTAACCATATTAAAAAGTTTGTTAAAAATAAGAGATTCATTCAGTTATCATATTTTTGAATGCCAAAAATGTTAAAAACCAATTAAAAGCTATAAATAGTTACTCAATATTTATGTATTTTATCAAATTAATAGTTTCAACTTGGCAGAACAAGTATGGATAATGAAGCAGTGTTATGGGTAAGACTTGTTTTTTCATCTATTGTATAGATTTAATTTTGCATCATCAAATTATCATTTATTTAGCATCACTAAAGAAACTTGTGGCTAAGAAATGATAATGAAATATAAAACTATGTAAGGACTTGGCTGAATGCACTTAATTGAAATTATTATAATAAGGGTATATATTGAAAAATTCTCCATCAGAACAAATGTTTAAAATTTTTGTAGATTATGTCAAAAAATAACAATTGTCCTCTGTATTTGTCAAGTTTCACAGAAATCCTTTTCTATGAAACTTGACTAATATATTTTTTAAAAAGACTTTTTATTAAAAAGTTTTTAAAAAATTGTTATATTATTTTTTAAAATTCACTATATATACAATGAGCTTAATTCAATCCATTAAAATTGTTTATACACTCATACCTTGTTTTAAGTCGTTTTGATTTACATCATTTTTGGCTTTATATCAGTGTTTTGTTAATAATAATAGGAAAAAGTAAAAGTCTAATAAAGGCTGGATCTCACAGGCATAAAACATGATGTAAATATGCCAGTGTATTAATGTTTATGATGTCACTTCTGCTATGAGGGTAGGCTGAAAAGTAATTCACACATACTTATAGAGTGCGAAGGAAATGACTTGCAGCAGCACACCAGGTGGCAGGTGGAAGAATCATTTCCCCTCTATACGCATGCACAGGTTTGAGGTCGGTGAAGTCATCCATTTTGTTTTGAGAAGCGGAAGTATGGAGATGTATTCGAGTGCTATGTCAATGCAAGTGAAACAGTGTGCTGTTATCGAATTTTTAACTGCTGAAAAAGTGACTCCTGCTGAGATTCATTGTCGTTTAAAGGCTGTTTATGGTGACGATGCTGTTGATAGGTCTACTGTAAATTGATGGGTAATAAAATTTCGTGTTTGCGAGCCTGGAAAAGCCATAATAGTTGATGAAACACGCATCGGACATCCAATCACTTCCATAGATGATAAACATCGCAAACTCGTTGACGATTTGATTCAAAGTGACCGGCGAATCACTCAACAGCATATTGCAAACCATATTGGAATAACTAAGGAACATGTGGGCTTCATTATTGAACAGTTGGGATACCGTAAAATCTGTGCACGATGGGTACCACGCTGTCTCACATACGAGAACAAACAGCATCGATTGGAATGCTGCAAGCAACTTTTGCAGCACTACCGTGACGAAGAAGACGACTTTCTTTTGAATATTGTGACGGGGGACAAGTCATGGGTCCATCATTACAACCCGGAAGAGAAAAGGCAGAGCGCTGAATATTGACATCCATCTTTTCCTCAGGTGAAAAAGTTCATGACACAAGCATCTGTAAAAAAAATTCTTTTGACTGTGTTTTGGGATGCTCACCAAGTTTATGTAACCGAGTTTCTGGAACAAGGGGCAATGGTAAATTCTTCTCAGTACATACAGATCTAAAACACCTTCGACGTCGAGTTTGTCATGTTAGAGGCAGCCTGGCGCCAATAATCTTGCAACATGACAACACTCACGCGCAACTGCAGAGGCTTTGCGAAACCTGAAGTTTGAACCGTTTCCACACCCTTCTTACTCCCCGATCTTGTGCCTTGCGATTTTCATTTCTTTCCTCTACTCAAGAGAGACCTCAAGGGTAATCATTATACCTTGGATGATGAGGTGAAGGCAGCTGTCAAGTCCTGGATTCAAGAAAAGTTGGAAACAATTTTCAGTGACGGAATGAAAAAACTTGTTACACGTTGGGAGAAATGTGTTAGCCTTAACGGTGACTATGTTGAAAAATAAATATCTGATTTTGAAGCTTAAGAAGTGTACTTTAATGTACTTTTTGCCTGATCTTGCTACTTGTTTTTATTCGTGTTCTACAAGCATATGTGCATTACTTTTCATCCTACCCTCGTATATGGCTAGATGCTGTGTCTTTATGTCTAAGTTGACTTATGTTCAATTTTCTATACTGCTTACAAGAGTATGTTGACCATTTGTTGTTGGAGTATGAGCTGGTTGTTGAAACTTTGTTGTTCTCTAAAATGATATATGTTGCGCATTCATGCAATTCTTTAGATTTTGAATTTTGCAACTACAGTTCATGACATTCAATAAATTTATGATGAAATTATCAATAAATAAACAATTGGTCAAAAATGATTCTTGAGTTTCGCCATCTATATTGAATCAACTAACTACAAATGATGTCACAGTAATTGTCCAATAGTTAAATAACATTGTTTATTTATGTTGTATAGTAAGATTTTAGTGTGAACATTGGAGTGCCGATATTTTGTGCATGATGCATTTACATCAGTGTATTGATGCTGTTTTATGCCTGTAAGACCCATCCTTAACATCAGTTTATGCAACTTTACATTAAGTTAGTCTGAAAACATATTAAAAACTCTTAAAAATTTAAAAAATCGCCTAAAAACCAATAAAAAGTGGAAAATCACATAAAAATGAATGTTAAAATATGAAAAATAATTTATGATATAGTTCAATATAGCTCTTTAGCAAGTAAGAAATTTTTATTCTGGCATGAATAAAAATTTCTTACTTGCTAAAGAGCTGTATTGAACTATATCGTATTATTAAGCAAGTAGTATCTGTGTTTTTGTCAGAATTTAAAAAAGTAAAAAAGTGCAGTACAGCACTAGGCAGAAAAAATCTTTTATTTAAAAAAAAAAAAAGTTTTCGACCACTGTCAACTAGTCTACATCAGAGGTAGAAATAAAATGTTTGAGAATGTTTCTTTTGTGAAATAAAAGATTTTTTTTCTATCTAGTGCTATACTGCTCTTTTTATTACTTTTATGAGTGGCAGAATATCTATAACTGTTATTATTTAAAAGCTTAAAACTGTTGTTATTGATGTTATGAGATTATTTATAGGGATTCTAAGACATTTTTTAAAGAATTTATTTGACTTAGGTCATTTTTTGACTTAAGTTGCAAATCTTGGAATGAATTAATGATGTAAGGTGAGGTATGAATGTAAATATATACTTGTAAAATTAAAAACTTATTACTTTTTGTATTATAGTCTCCAATTCTTTCCAGTTTGCAAAATTAATATCCTAAACATCCTACTTGGTATTTGGAGATCAATTTCATATTGTAGAACCAATCATAACCATCTATCCTTTTAAAATATTATCAAAAGTATTCCTGGAAAGGTGCTCTGTCTTGTTTATTGATGTCCTATCTAATCTGTAGTATTGTGAAGTGTGAATTTAGATAAGTAATATGGAAATCTTGCCAACTATAAGTCATTTGGCATTCACTTTGAAGTTTGATAGGTCAAAAAATATTGTAATTTATTTAGGTTAGTCATTTATTTTTATTTTATAAATTTGGAAAAGTTTATACTTTAATATTTCATTGTGCATTTTAAAAATTGTAAAAATTACAATTTCTGTTAGAAACTGTTCTATGGAAATTTTAGCAAACTGAATAAAACATCTTTACAATTCATTGCTTTTCAATTCTGCATCAGACTCTAGTGTTTGGTAATATTTAAAATGATATCACATGATCAGTTTGACTTTGAATGATCAATACTGTCAGTCAAAAATTTACAAATAATAATTAAATAATAATAAAAATTAGTAAATTCTTTCTTTTGTAGTTCAATAATTTAAACTTTAAACAAATACCTTAGTCTGCTAAGCCATAAGAAAAAAATATATTTGTAATATAAGATTTTAAATAGATAATGCTAGTTAATAGTAGTTTTCTTGAATCAATTGGAATCATCTAGCTTTTCAAATCTGAAACAATATGAGAACACAAAAATTTACACAGTATGAGAGACTAAAGGTCAATCCATAGTTTATCAGAATGGAAAAAGAAAAAAAAGAACACCAGAGTTGTTTTCTACATAGTATTTCACACATTTTTTTTTTTGGTTGCATTCCTTCTATTTTGTTTGGAAAAGTTGATTTAGCACTTCTACTTTTCCTTTGTTGGTATCCCAAAAGTCTGAGAAGTCCTGCACCTCGTCCAGAACTTCTCCCAAGTTTGACCCCAATCCCCGCTCCATTACCCTTCGTCTGGGCGACGACCACAGATTACAATTTAAATATCTTCATACAGTATTTTTTGTAGAAGCTTATATCTTTACAAAATTTATAAAAACAAATAAATAATTTTAATATTTTTTTTTTTGCATTATATAAACAATAATATGAATTATTTATTATCCAAGCATTATTTTTACATTTAATTAGAAATGAAAATTTCATGCTGAATTTTATAAAATGTGTATTATTGCTATGAAAATATGATACTATTTATAATTTTTTTTAAACAATAATAAAATAGTTTTTATATATGTATTTAAAAATTCCATTTTATCATATGTAAAATCTCTGTTATCCAGCAGAAAAAGTTTAAATCTACATAACACTCTTCAATTATTATATTCCATTTTCTGAATAATAATAATAATCAGAAAATGGATGAATATTCACATTAATGGCAATCTCTAATTTTATGATGATGATTATTTCTGAATCGATATTCAGAATAAAAACATATTTTATATATATTTCATTTAAGAGAGAAATGAAAATTGGAAAAAAACATTTATTTAATCATAAAAGAAAATACTTATACAACTATATAAATATAATTTATTATTAATTGGAATAATAGTCTGATCTTTTTAATCATCTTTTAGAACAGCAAAACCTAATGACGAAACAAATTTGATTGTGATCTACTGAATCAGATGAAATTTTGTATTAAGGCAGTGCATTTTGTTTTGAATCATTGATTAGTATTCTAACTCAGTGTTTCTCAAAGTGGGCAATATCATTCCCTGGGGGCAATTGGGTCATTAGAAGGGGCATCAAGTAGCAAGTGAGCAGTAGAGAGGCATTGCAAGTAATGTGAGTATGCACAGCTGGGATGATTCAGTTGTTGTGTTTGCTTGTGAAGCATTGCGAGATTCAGAGATTTATTTGATTCGGAAGTTCCTGATTGAATAGTAAAACCATTTTTAAATTAAGATTATGTTGCGGAATGTTTTATTAAAGAGGAATTAATTGAATTACAAGATGATATTAAATTATAAGCTAGAATTTAGAAATTTTTATCAAGAATTTTGATTGCAGAAAAAAATAGCTGGCAGATACCCTTATTTATGAGCAGTAGCAAAGAAATTAATTATCATGTTTCCAACTTCCTATTTAGTAGAGCATGGTTTTTAGTGTGGATGTCAGCTCTTGATGAAGCAAAGAAATCATTTGGATATTTTAACACTTGAGAATTTATGTCAACTTACAAATATTGAATCTATTTCAACAATTTAATATTACAGCATCAACTGTATCCTTTTCATTGATTACATTCATTCCAAATTAAATTAAATTTTTTAATGACAAATACATTTTTTTAATTGTTGTTCTATTAATGCTAGTATTTGACGAATTAATAATTATCCATCTTTATAAAAATATGCAATTAAAATTGTATTTTAATCAATAATACTGATTTTTATTTTTATATATTTCCTTTTCATATTTGGAGAATATTAAGAGGGGGGGTATTAGTAAATCTTGTATATACTATGGGGATGTTCATAGGAATAAGTTTGAGAAACACTGTTTTAAATAACAGATAAACATTTATATTCAGCACTTAAAATTAGTACTATTTCATTTAAATTGAATTTACTAAATTATCAAAAATTATTAAAAAATACAAAACTGCTATTTAATATTTTTAGAGAAAATTTTCCTTTGAGTTCAGCATATGCAACTATTTTGTATTATTAGATTGATGCATAATTCCGTAGGAAAATATAGGTTGTTAAGTTTGTTTGTTTAGTGTTTTATTTATGAAATTCATAAAATTGTATTTTAATCAATAATACTGATTTTTATTTTTATATATTTCCTTTTCATATTTGGAGAATATTAAGAGGGGGGGTATTAGTAAATCTTGTATATACTATGGGGATGTTCATAGGAATAAGTTTGAGAAACACTGTTTTAAATAACAGATAAACATTTATATTCAGCACTTAAAATTAGTACTATTTCATTTAAATTGAATTTACTAAATTATCAAAAATTATTAAAAAATACAAAACTGCTATTTAATATTTTTAGAGAAAATTTTCCTTTGAGTTCAGCATATGCAACTGATTGCATATGCTTGATGCATGATTCCGTAGGAAAATATAGGTTGTTAAGTTTGTTTGTTTAGTGTTTTATTTATGAAATTCACAGAACGATGGCTCCAATTTAATTTTAAGTTCATGCATATAGGAAAAGCAAAGATTTGCAGCCAAGGGATCTTACCTACAAGTTTAAAATGCAGTAATGAAATTATTGAAAAATCCATATTTTTTAAATTTTAATTAAACCATGGAATTTTACTATGATGAACTGTAAAATTGAAAAATTATTTGATTGTTTCAGAACATTTCTGAATATTTCATAATTTTTCATTCAGTCAAAATTAAAGTTGAACAAATTACTATATATACATGTGTATAAGCTGAGGTTTTTTCTCAAAAAAAATTTCTGAAGTGGGGGTTATTTTATACATGGATCAAAAAAAGCAACTTTTATTTTGGCTGGAGAAATTGAAGTAATAAGCAAAACCATAATTTATTGAATGTCTCCTAAAGAAAGTGGGGGTCGGCTTATACACGCATCAAAAAAATCAACTTTTTTTTTTGTCTAGAGAAATTGAAGTAATAAGCAAAACCATAACTTATTGAATGTCTCCTGAAAAGACCAGGAAGGAAATTTTGCAATAATTCATTTAATACGTCCCAGGTAAAATTTTATCTTACCTCGATGTGATCGAGCGCGTCATGCACCGACTCCAACATGTGTCTGTATATTGTAATCAGATAGATGACACCTTCGCTGAAAATACGATGCGATGTGAAAATTCGACAATCAATCAAGAATCTTAATTAGGATTCATATTTGAGTGAAAAAATATATTTATTTTTCATTATTATTAATTAAGAATGTCTATGATACCAGGTAAAATTTTATCTTACTCCAATGCGATCGAGCGCGTTGCACCGCCGACTCCAACCTGCATCTATATATTGTAATCAGGTAGGCGACGCTGTGCTGCCCGATACGATGCGACGCGAAAACTCGACAATCATTCAAGAATCTTACTTAGGACTCATATTTGAGTGAAAATATATATTTATTTTTCATTATTATGCCTATTATATTTAAAGTAGATTAAAAAGTAACTAAAATAATGTTTAAAATAACAAAAAAAATGATAATTATTTAAAATCTATACTGAAAAATAACTGTAGTCTATTAAAAAAGTATCGTAAGCAAAATCAAAACTTCGAAATTGCATACTTAACGCCAAAAAATCATGTTGCACATGTCATCCTAATGGTGTATAACATCACCGCTAGGATGATCCACTCATTTTAAAGTATCAACCAAAGATTTGAATCCAATATTGCAAATCTATCAAAAAAATTTATCGTAAGCAAAATCAAAACCTCAAAATCGCATGCTTAACATCTAGAAATCACATTGCACATGTCATCCTAATGGTATATGACATCATTGTTAGGGTGATCCACCAATCCACTCATTTTAAAATACAATAATCCTAATGTTGTATAACATCACTGCTAGGATGATCCACTCATTTTAAAGTATCAACCAAAGATTTGAATCCAATATTGCAAAACGTCTAGAAATCATGTTGCACACGTCATCCTAACGGTGTGTGACATCATCATTAAGATGAGCCACTCATTTTAAAATACGATCAAAAGTTTGAATAACTCAATTCAACTCAACTATAGGGAAAATGAAACTTCGAATGGTCTCTCGGAAGCCATTTGACGTATCTAATAAAATTTTTATTGTGATAATTTAATATGAAATTTTTTAGAAAAGAAAACAATTATTCAATAACAAAAATAAAAAGAAAATATTTTTATGTAAATTATAAAAATTTATTACTTTTTGTTAACTTGATATTTTCTGAAGCTACGTCATCCTAATGATAATGTCATACACCGACATCAATCTCGCTTTGGAGTAAAATTTTACTTTACCTGTTGCGATCGAGCGCGTCGCACTGTCGAATCCAAGTTGTATTGATATAAGTGCATCAGATAGGCGACGTTTGCCTGCCTGATGCGCCTTGACGCAGAAATTCTTGACAATAATTCAAGAATCTTATGTAGGTGCACTGCGTTGGATCACTTTAGCTGGATTATTGTCGAGAATTTCTGTGTTGCAGCGCATCAGGCAGTGCAGCGTTGCCTATCTGATGCACTTATATAAATGCAGGTTGGAGTCGGCGGCGCGACGCACTCGATTGCTTCGGGTAAAGCAAAATTTTACTTTTTAAATTGATTTATTGATGTCTATATTATAATATTTTATTTTATATGTATATATTTAAAGTTTCAATAAAATATTTATTTTGTAAATGGCATTATATCGATAGTCAGAAAATCAATGATCATGTAATTTATTGTTTTCAAATTTTTATTGAATTTTAAGTGCTAAAGTCAGGGGTTGGCTTATACATGGGTTACACATTTTTAACCGATTTTCAAATTCCAAAGTCGGGGGGTTGGCTTATACACAAGTATATATGGTAGGTTAATTTCTATAAAATTTCTCCTAAATAAATTATAATGACTTGTTGTTATTGGTTACCAGTCAAAGCAACAGAATTTTGTAGTTCTTATAGAATAAATTTAATCTCATTTAAAAGTTAATTGCCAATGGCAACCAAAAATTGCCAAGTCAAAACAAAAGATTTTTAATGGTAGGATAAAATCTTTAAACAGTCACAGTTTAAAAGTGATCACCCCTAGAATATTGTCACTTACATTATCTTGTTCTTTATTACTTCACAATTCAGATGATATTAAATATATGCACTAGATTACAAAAAATTGCACTACTTAGACCAAAAGAACACAGAACTCTATAAACTACAGACCTCTCAGAACAACCGCCATTTTCGAACTAACAATTCATAATGTAACTCATGCATATTATACAAATAGTTCTAGCTGACAAGATGGTGCCAAAAAGATTTAAAACTAAGGTGGTGCCAAAAAGATGGTGCCACCTTAGTTCTAAATTCTAAATTTAATTAATTAATTATTAACTCAATAGATAGTGGTACCATTAGCTTTAATTCAAAAATAATCATAGAAAAATTTAATATAGACTTTGTCCGCCAGGGAAGTTTGGCCGAGTTTGTTTACGTAATTTGTAATGATTAATCCCCTGATTAGTATTGATTAGAATGTGTTATCTGACTTGAGTCAAGTCTTGTCTGTCCAGGTTTGCCAAGAGGGCCCATGGCTACGTAGATAGCCCACCTGGGAGCGCTAGTTTTGGCCTCATCCAATAATAAAGTCTCCATAGTAATAGATAAGCTTCCCGAAATGGAATTCTGCCATAGGTCACCGTGGTCTAATCGGTTAAGGCATTGGGGTGTTATTCCAAAGATCCCGGTTCGAGTCCTGTACGGTGACAAAATTTTATTTCGGGAAAATTAATTTAAAAATTATAGTATAATCATAAAAATTTTATTTTGGGAAAATTAATTTAAAAATTATAGTATAATCATTTTAAATTTTAGATGGCGCCACCTTAGTTCTAAATTCTAAATTAATTAATTAATTATTAACCTAACAGATAGTGGCACCATAGCTTTAATTCAAAAATAATCGTAGAAAAATTAATATAGAACTTTGTCAACCAGGGGAAGTTTGGCTGAGTTGGTTTATGTAATTTGTAATGGTTAATCCCCTGATTAGTGTTGATTAGAGTGTGCAAGCTCATTGTTTTTACAATTTATTATTATTCATTACTATGAGTATTCTATATCTAATCCGTAGAAAAGAGATTATTTTTTAATTTGATGTATAATAAAATCTCAGATCGTATTATTAAAATTTCTTAGTATAAATACTGTTGTATATAATCATTACTTCTTTTTATTTTAAAAAAATGACTGTTTATTTTAATCTTATCTTCAGGTTGATGGTATGGATGTTCTAGCAGTAAGAGAAGCTACATCATTTGGTGCAGATTTATGTAGATCTGGAAAAGGTCCTTTAGTTATGGAGGTAGCAACATATCGTTATCATGGTCATAGCATGAGTGATCCTGGAACTAGGTAAGTTATTTGTTTTTATTTTGTATAATAAAATTTTGTTCATTTGTTTTATATTTGAAATATTTTTAGTTTTTTTTTTTTGTTTATAATATTTAAAGTTTTTCTAATACAGATGCTGCTTGAATTATGAACAATATTTATAAATTTTGCTTAAAATTCAAAATCTTGTAACTTAAAATCTACTCTTATGCCAAATTTATAAGTATGCAATCCACTGTATGTGCTGTATTGTCTAATATATATTATTAATAATCATAATTTTATCAAAAATTTTAATTTTAGTAAAATGTGATATTTTTGTTAATTTTAAGATACAAGTAGGCCTCGATTAGCGCGAATAATTGGTTCCACGAATTTATCGCGCTAACGTGTGACGTAGATGTATTCTAATGGAATTTTTATTGGGATAATATGAACTTTTTTAGAAAAGAAAACAGTTATTCAATAACAATGAATAAAAAGAAAATATTTTTACGTAAATTATAAAAATTTATTACTGTTATTTAACTTGATATTTTCTGAAGCTATGTCATCCTAGCGATAATGTCATACAATGACATCAATCTCGTTTCAGAGTAAAATTTTTACATTACCTGTTGCGATCAAGCAGGTTGCACTGCCAAATCCAACCTGCATTTATATAAGTGTATCAGATAGGTGGCGCCATGCTGCATCAGGCAGCATGGCGCAGAAATTCTCGACAATAATCCAAGAATCTTATGTAGGCGCGTTGCGTTGGATCATTTTAGCTGAATTATTGTCGAGAATTTCTGTGTCGTGGTGCATCAGGCGGCGCCATGCTGCCTGATGCAGCATGACGCAGAAATTCTCGACAATAATCCAAGAATCTTATGTAGGCGTGTTGCGTTGGATCATTTTAGCTGAATTATTGTCGAGAATTTCTGTGTCGTGGTGCATCAGGCAGCGTGGCGTCGCCTATCTGATGCACTTATACAAATGCAGATTGGAGTCTGCAGCACGACGTGCTTGATCGCTTCAGGTAAAGTAAAATTTTACCTTTTAAATTGATATATTGATGTCTGAATTATAATAATTTATTTTATATGTATATATTTAAAGTTTCAATAAAATCATTTATTAATTTATTTTATATGTATATATTTAAAGTTTCAATAAAATATTTATTTTTGTAAATGGCATTATATCGATAGTCAGAAAATCAAAGATTCGTGTAATTTATCGTTTTCAAATTTTTATCGAATTTTAAGTGCTAAAGTCTGAGGTATTATACATGGGTTACGCATTTTTACTAATTTTTAAACTCCGAAGTCGGGGGTCGGCTTATACACGGATTGGCTTATATTTGAGTATATACGGTAAATAATAATATAGGTATTCCTTGATTTACAACTACCGTAACTGATGACCACTCTTATTTACATAGGTGATGTAATCAATAGATTAATCATTGCAGTTCCATAGGTTATAGTTATTTAGATATAGTTATTTACATAGGTGATGTAATCAATAGATTAATCATTGCAGTTCAAGTCCCTGACCCAATAGTCTGATAAATGGAAAACATTCTTTTTTGTATCTGATTCCTGTAGTTTTATGTACTTTATATTATTAAGATAATGTATACTGTCCTAGCAAACATTAGTAAGTAAGAAATCCATAAATTTTGGGTACTTATAACAGCATGTAAGATACAGTAAGTCAAGGGCTGTTTGTATTTACTGTCTCCTCCAAAACAAAATTTTAAAAATGTTAGAATGCTTTTAAATCATTTTATTTCTTGAGAATTCTATACAGAAATACCTTGCATAGTCCAGCTAATTGGTTCCTCTTTCTTACCGGACTAATTGAAATGGGACTGTTCGAGGTATGTAATCTATGGGGAAAATTACAATTGGTTCCAAGAAATTATCGATTTGCTCATATGTTTTTTTAAATCAATAATTCTTACATTAAGAATTATTTATTTACACATTAAACATTAAAATCTTTATAAAAGATTTATAATTGACTGAAGGGGGCAGAAAATGGGTCCGATGAATAGATAAAGAGGGCTCGCCCAGCAGGCATTCACTTTCTCCAAGTCAGCTGCTTAGCTCCATTCTAAATGTAGAGCGGCGCTCTGCATAAAGGAAGATCTCCACTTGAGTCGCGCTGCCACGGTCTGATGAGTAGCAAACGCCTATATGCTCAATATTCATTCCCATTCAATGATTCAATTAAGCATTTGCGGTAAACAACTGACAACATTGCATTCGAGAGGCAGACGTTATAACAAACATTGTTAAGGCAAATTTGGCATCATTGGAGCAGCCACCTGCTTGTCTCAGCTCATCAAATAGTGGCTATTCGAGTCATATATTGGTAATAAATAGCAAACACACTTACACTTCATATTTATTCTAAAAAAATAAAGTAAATTAAAAATTATTTATTAAAAATTACAATCCGGACTATTTAAAACTGGACTATGTGAGGAATTGCTGTATTCTAATTTTAAAAATTTAAATTTTAAAAAATATATTTGATTTTAATGCAATTTATTAAAGAATTTAATTGATACTCTTTTAAATATAGAACAAACTATTATGCTATTGGCATATTTTTTATTTTTTTACAATCTTTAAATCAACTTTTATTGATTAGAAAATAATTAGTTGTGAAAGTATTTAAAAGTTTTCAGATACTGTAATATTTTACAGACTATTTTGAAATTATTCTATTCTTGTTAATTTTTTCAGACACCAGAGAAAAATACTCAGCATCGGAAAAGAAAACGGAAAGAAGATGGTGCAGGTGAGTTATTTAAAATTAATTTATTTATAAATTATTATAGTTTAAAATAATCATAAATTAATATTTAGATTTGTTAGATTTTACTGTTCAAAAAAAAAAAAAAATACATTAGATAGAATCAAAATTTTGATGATGCAAATTCTTTAAAGTAAATTGTTTTTATCATATATAAAGCAAGGTATATAAACTGCCTAAAACACTAAGACAATAACGAATAAAGAGCACCAACAGCAGTAGTGATTAATAGCAATATCAGGCCCTGACATATCATTTGGAGACAGCATTACAGAGATGGTGTGACCAGAAGTTAAGCCAATATACAATATACGTGCGCATCCTCGGACCAGTGTCTTACAACCCTACATAGTCTAACACTGTCGAATGACAATAATATGATGACATTTGATTTTGAAGCTCTTTACCCATCTATAGAAATTCTGGCTGCCTGCACAATCTTTCACCACTTCCTTTTAGAAAATATGTCACCAGATGTTAACCCCTTAGCCTTAACGGAACTAGCACACTTGATTTGTTACTCTTTATTCTTCCAGTTCAATTCTAGATATTATCAGCAAATAAAGGGAGTATCTATTGTCAGCCCCATGGCTGGCCACATTGCAGAAATGGTAGTCCGAAAAAAAGGAAGAACTCGTCGTGGGCTTGATACAGGTGAACTAGTTACTATATACAAGGTATGTAGATGACGTTTTGATACTATGGAAGGGGGAACATAAAGCAGACCAGTTAATACAGATGTTCTCTGATCCAGCTTATGGCTTTACACTGAAGGCAGAACAAGGCCCGAGTAGAAGAGTACATTTCCTAGATATAACGATAACCCTAAATCTTAATGGGTTTTCCACCGCAAGGTCTATGTTAAGCCCTCTGCGCCTAGCCTTATAATACCTAGGTGATCCAGCAATCCAGTTAAGTATAAGAGGGCAGCCCTTGAGGCATATTTCGGACGTCTTTACTCCCATTGTAACACCTCCCAAGAAAGATGATGGAGAAATACAAAGTGATATACAAAGTGGAAATACAGCAGAGGATATACAAAGTGGCCATTCAGCACGGTTATTCAAGATTGTTTATTAATCAGGTCTATAATAAGGTTCTGAACTCTATTTCTCCAAATATGTCAGATGTTACACCCCCTTCCAATGACGTTACTCACCCAAGTCCAAATCCACTTAGGGTTTGTGTCCCATTTAGACTGATGGGATCTAAAGTTGTTAAAAATATGATAAGAAAGTCACCAGCCAATGTTATCTACAGGAGAAACCCAACAGTCTTCCAATTGTTACGCAATGATAAAGATAAGAAACCAAAAATTGACCTCGCAGGAGTTTACTCTATACCTTTCTGCAATATTACCAACAATAGGCAGGAATTCTATGTAGATCTCACAGATAGAACTATAAAGCACCATATCCGGGGGAACATGAGTCTGATATTGTTCATGGCAGACTTACTACCGCACTGTCCGCCAAGGCATATGAAGATGACCTCCAAATAAAGTGGGATGATGATAAACTTGTGAGAAAAGCTAATAATACCAAACATAAGTATTTGGCGGAAGCACTGGAGCTACATAGAATTAGTAGACAACATCACAATCAACAATAAACTTCAAGTAGACTTGTCACCTGCCTGACGCTACGTCATAAAGACGCAACAAGGTCAAGAGCCTAACACCGGTCAAGAGTACACATAGCAGACTACAAAAATGTTTTATTTTTATTTTTATATTTTTATATTTTATTTTCATTTTATTTACAGGTTTTATTTTATATTATAGTATTTACGTTTATAATGAACTTCTATGTATCTAAATTTCTCTACTTAAATTAAGTTTTATGTTCTCACAATTATAACACAGTATATATGTAATTTGAATTTTAAATTGTAAGAACACATGTTCTCTATACATTCTTTTTAAGTTATTGTATATGCTGATGATGGTCTAGTCATTAGACCAAAAGTACTTTGTTAGTTTGAAATAAATGAGTTTTTTGAAGTCACTACTGCCATTGCTGCTCTTTATTCGTTATCATATATAAAGTGTTCTAAATTTGGTAGTGCATTACAAAGAGAAACAAACATTGATGAAAAGTTAAATAAAATATATAAATAGTATTTTGTTATTTAGACTTATGCTTTCAAAAAACTGTAATGAAATTTTATAATTTTTGTTTCTGTTAAATGTAACATCAGTGAATGTTTGCTTTATGAAAGCAAATTTTTCCAAATATTTATAATTAAAAGTTACAAAGAAATTATACTATACTTTGTATAGTTGATTATTACAAAATTTAATATATGCTTTATTGTTAGTAATTTTTTTTATAATTTTTATTCAAAATATATATTGTAATGACTAAATTAAATTCTTTCTATATTGGAATTTGAAAAAGATGATATATTTGATAAAATCAGTTTTTATATGTAGAAAAATCTTGATTTTTCTGATTTTAACTATTTGCAAATATTTTGCTGGATATTCTCAGCTTATCCATTTGAGAGTTAGATAAGATGAAAACTCATTTGAATTATGCATTTATTAAGATTAATTAGTAAGATTCTCATTCTCGAAAATAATCCAAAAATTCTGTTTTTAATGTCATACATTAATTTTTCAATTTCAGTTTAGTAGTTTTGATTATAAAATTTCTGGTTCAGATAAAGTTCTCAACTCTATGCACTACATATATTAGGAATATTAACATCAATAGCATATATTTCTCAAATCAAAGATAAGATTTAGATGAAAAATATAAGCTATTTTAAACAAATTTTCTGTAGGTACATTAGGGATATAACAATTATGAAAATATGAATTCTCAATATTATTAAATACATTTTTACAGAGAATTATTGATATTATCCAATATTTGCCTGGAAAATATTATTACTTATAGTATCAATATCAAAACCTTAAAATGAGTATTTATAAATGAATAAACAAAAAATGATCAGAAATATTTATTTTCACCTAAGAAGTATCATATTATGAAACTAAGTTTCATTACTTTTGCAATTGATTAAAAATTTAGTAAAATCTATTTACTAAAAATAATGAATCAGATCATCCCATAATGTTGTTTTTCGCATGTCCCATAGAATTACTGCTTCTGGCAACTAGACAATGAAGTAGATCAAGGTCATGATAAGATGTATTGCATGGCATGCTCTTCATGTAATGTGTGGCAGAGAACAGTAATTGTACATGCATCCCTTGTCTGTTAAAGTCTACAGGAAATGGCAGTCTGAAGAACACATAGGGCATATTATGCTGTATGAGTTTAACCAAGAGCATATAACAACTGTAGTAGCATGAAACATCAATACCATATATGGGCAAGGTACCCTGAATGTCAGAAAATGTCAAAGATGGTTCCAAAAATTCCAATTTGGGAACAGGATTTTCGTGGATATGCCATGCAAAAGACAATCTGTTGACCTGAATAATGATGTGCTAAGAGCCACTGTTGAGGTAAATCTAGATGCAACAGTCAAGGAATTGGCCACAATTGTCCATTCATCCCATTCAACTATTCATAGGTATCTACAGGACTTCCATTATGTGTCAAAACTGTGTAAGTGGATACCTCATGAGCATGAGTTCTCACCACAAATTCTGCAACAGCTTGTGGACATTTGCACTTCCTTGCTCTCCCGTGAAAAGAACGTGCTATTTTTGAAAAGAATGATTATAGGAGATGAAAAATTGATTCTGTAACCACAACATTTAAGTGCAAACATTGGTGGCTTCCTAAACAGATTGTGTCTGCAGTAATGACTAAATCTGGATATTTTCTACATAAGGTTTTACTGAATGTTTGATGGGATATGCAAGAAATAATCAATTACAAGCTTCTACAACTGAACCAAATCATTATTAGTGGAAGTCCTACTGTCAGCAGCTAGATCATCTATTCACTGCCTTGCAGGAAAAATGTTTGGAACTCTTAATCATAAATGCATGGTGACTTTGTGAAACCACACATGGTCAGAAGACTTGTGCCAAATTGCAAGACATTGGATGGGAAAAATTTCCCCATTCAGTATATTCCTCTGATCTTGCAGCATCCGATTACTATCTTTTCGCAGCTTCAAACACTATCTTTTTGGGAAAAACTTCAAAAACTGAACCCTTTGAGTTTTTTGATCAATTTGAGTTTTTGATTCTTCAAATCTGGTATTCAAAAACTTGTTGAACAGTGGGAGAAGGTGTACTGGGGGCATTTATTATGATGATTAAAAGATGTGTTCTAAAATAAATTTTGTTTGTCATCTTCATATGTGCAAAATATGACATTACTTATGGGATGACCTGATATATTAAGCAAATTATAATGCATTTTATAGACTCAAATAGACTGTACCTGTATTTTGTAAAATTATTTTTAGAAAATACAGGTACAGTGGGAGATCAAATTTATTTAGACTTGGTCTCCTTTGTAAACTTCCATTACAGAAATAACAATTATTATTCAGTGACTGTATTTATTCATATTGCATTATGTTAATACATCAGAACTGTCCTAATTTAAATATCCAAGATTAAACAATTTTCTTAAAATTGAAATTTAAACTAACATATCTGCAATAGAAAACAATGTTTAATTATTAATAATCATTCTTAAAAAGAAATGTAGAAGGAATAAAGATAAATGAATTATTAAACATAGAATTTATGTACAAAGTACAATCAAATATTAATACATTATGCAAAATTTAATTTCACATATGCATAGATTAAGGCAAAAACTGAATATGTAATCTTTATTTTAAACAGAAAATTTTAATTTAATTCAACAAACTTATGAGGGAGTAGCCAAAAATACCTGGAATTATTATTTTTAAGCAGTTGTATTGAACTTTACATTTAAATATTTTAGTCCCCTTCAAAGTATTCTCCATGCAAAGCAATGCACTTGTCCCAATCTTTTTTCCACTGCTGGAAATAGTTCTGGAATTCTTGACACTGAATACTCTTCAAGGCTGTCAGTGTATTTTCTTTCACCTCATCCACTTCACTAAACTGTTTTCCTTTTTGAGTTTTCTTGATCCGTAGGAATAAAAAACTCGCACAGAGCTAGATCAGGTGGGTAGGAGTAAGGTGGGTAGGACACAAGCACTATGTTATTCTTCACCAAGAGCTGTTAGACAGACAGACAGCTGTGAGGCAGAGTATTGTCATGATGAAGAAACCAATCTCCACTTCTTCACAATTCTGGCTGTTTCTCTTGGATATTCTCACACAGTCTTTTCTAAATGTCAAGATAAAAAAATATTGGTTTTGTCCTGGAGAAACAAATTCCTGGTGCACAATCCCATTCACATAAAAAAAAAAAAAAACAATGTGGATTTCACATTTTTATTGAACTTCACATGCTTTCTTGGGTCTCGGTGAATTTGAATATTTCTATTAGCTTGATGCTTGTTTTATCTCTAGATTGTATATGTAACATTAAGATTCATCCCCAGTCACAATCTTTGCAAGAAAATTTGTGTCATTATGTAGTTCCTCCTTTAAGTTACAGCAAACATCCACATGATTGTCTTTCTTTTCCTGTGTGAGCATGCAAGGTACAAATTTGGTGGTCACCCACTTCATTCACAAATCTGTTAAAATTTACTGGCAGCTACTCCATGACAAACTTGTTTCTTCAGATATTTGTTCAATGGTCTTTTGATAGTCTTCATTAATGGCCTGTTGAACTTTTTTCGATACTTTTCTTATTTCTGCTTGTCGAAGGACAGCCTGGTCTTAGCAGATCTTCAATTGACATGTCGCCATTTTTGAAACAGGAAAATCACTTGTAGACTTGTGATTTACCCAAAGCATTATCCTTAAAGGCTTGCTGAAGAATAACAATGGTTTCAGCTACAATAAGAAACAAAATTTCACACACACTCTTTGTTCCTTGGGATCAGCCATCACAAAAATCACTGGATATTGTGAATATGATCACAAACAAATCAGCATTAAGGACAAACCACACTATAGAAAATGGTGCCACTTGACAGACTAGCGCAAAAAACTGCAAGCTATCAACACCTAGCAACATAATCTATAATTATAAAATGTGCATAAACTATGCTTCAATTCCAGTTATTTTTGAGTACCCATCGTATATTATGTAATGACAATTAAGCATCCTTTTAATATAATATTTATGAACATCTTAAAAAATATATTATTTACTAATTCAGCAGAACATAATTTTATATTGAATACAGTAATTAAAAAAATTGCTCAGATTTTTTTTTCTAATATTTTCATCCTATATTACAAAATCTAAAACTACAAAAGAAATAATAAAAAATTTTTTTAAATTTTAGTCAATATTGTGTCCTCATTTAATGTCACCTTACTTAACATCATTTCACCATTACAATCCAGAAAAAAATAAAATTTAATTAATTAAACATTTAAAAATTTGAAGGTAGTGAAATGGTATAAAGCTCTGTTTTCTTATATTTTTTTTCGTAATAGAAAATGAGATGGAAACGTGTAATTATAAAAAACATGTTAATTGTATTTTATTTGAGTACTAATTGAAATATGCAATATTGTCTATAAGTTATAATCTATTAAACTACTACACTGCTCCATTTTTATAAAACAGTCATTAAGCATTTCAAGCAGGGAAAGAAATAACTTTCTCATTCTACAAATTTCTTTATTATAAAGCACTTTCGGCTCTACCGAGCCCTCATCAGTATCAAAACAACAAACAAAAGCTTACAGTAGCTAAACAACAGTAAATAAATACAGTTATATTCTAAATTCTAAAGTTCGAAAGAATTTTTTAATATTCGAATTTAAATCACATTTCTTCAGCTCATTTCTAATCTGCTTACGTCATATTTCTTGCTTAAAATTATTAGTCGGATTTTTAAATTAATATCCCGTTATACATATAGGGGTCATTTTTAATATTACCATTATTTTAGTGGTCGTTCCTTACCATATGCACTTTCTTCTTCTTCTTCTCGCAATACTCCCATGCTAGACTTATTTTTTCTGGCTCATTATAATTAATAATTTTTGCCAGCTGATTTTTTACTGAAAATTTCAACCGCTTCTGCTATCCTCAGCTTCTCAGGGTTCTCTATTATACTTACGACTTTAGTTTGATCCCACTTCGTATAACAACTGTCTGTATATAAACAGTGATAATACAGCTTAGTTGCAAGTATAATATTATAAAATAAATTAATAATAGAGTTTATATTAATCAATTAATTTTACTGTTTACATAGTTATTAATATACTTTTTAACAATTGGTATAGAAATAAATGAATATTTTTATAATTAATATGGCCATACTGATGCATAATGACTGAATATCAACACTGCTTATAGCTTTTATTTAATCCAGTTGCATCTTAAGATATTGTAAAGCCATATTATGTCAAGACTACATCTTTAAATTTTAATTAGAATTCTTTTTCCTGTAAATGATTAAAATTTAAGTTTTTATATTCTATTTGTAAAACTTTAGTTTTATTATGTGAACTCTTTTATATTGATAACTATTATAGTTAAAGAATCATCTTTAACTCTCAATATATAAAAAGTTGAAAATATTCCCATAATAAAAAACTTTTACTGCTATTAGTGCTTCACTGCTATAAAGTTTATTTCATTCTTTGCATTATTTTTTATCATTGTTATCTTATCTTTGATCTTTGATATAAATTTTGATCATCTTGCTATTAATTAGACTTCTAAATAAATGAAGATTTAATATATTCCATTTAGTCCAGTATTTATCTTTTTTAAAAATGAAAATATAGAAATCTCCCAACTTACATCATCTTGAGTTATATTCTTCTATACCTGTGTTATTTTTCAAGACCAAATTTATTAATCAAAGAAAAGAAAATTTATATTTACATTTTATTGTATTGCTCTTGTGTCATCAATAAATTTTTATCTAAGTTGCAAATAATTTGCATCTCACATATAAATTGTCTTACCTTCAAACAATACCTGTCTAATTCAGTCCATCAATCTAGGATACAGGTTTGATCCTGGAACCTCTAGTTAGAAAGCCAAACCATATCCACTGATTTACACTAAGAATGAGCAGCTGCATGGAAATATGTTGCACTTCATTCTGGAGGATTTTGGACCAGTTCTATGTAAAGTATCTTTAGAGTTTTCGAGATAATGTAGATCTGGTTCATTGAATCCTACTCTTCATCTCACAAGTCAGTTAATCTTACTACAAATATATACAACTCGTAGTTAATCAACTGTAATTTAATTATCTTTGATAGGAAAGCAACATAAAACAAAAAGGTAGATCTCAACATAGATGTGAATAGCTTATGACTGGCATAAACAAAAGTTGCTGACAAAACAATGAAGTGTATATGGAAGTAAGTTTCTCTTTTTTCTTCACTGATACTCAGGGCTCAAATTTCAGTTCAAAGATTGATTCCTTTGCCTAGGCAATAAAGAAACCCAAACGTATGGCAACAAACTTGATTTGGAAGATGATTGTGAAAATATTTTAGAGATGCTATATGGGGAGCTCGGATTTGATAATCTTATTGAAATTCAGAAACAAAGCATACTTGAAGAATCTGATTTTAATCTGAGCTATTTATTTTGAAAGGTTCAGCATTTTATTTCCAAGCAATAGTCAAAGTCTTGTTTATTGCAATTTCTATTATTGATAATAACAATTATCCAGATGCCCTGGCTATACCTTAAGAGAAAATGCCCTTTATTCTTAAACTATCATTTGATTTATCAGGTTTTCTATTTTTTGTAAATCTTTCATAAAAATACAGAATAAGAATATCTGTTTTTCTTGTTCAAAACTTTTGGTCTGAAATCAGTTATACCATTTTAGCATTTCATTTATGGGAAAAATCAGTCTCAATTTTTGTCATCTTGAATAATGTTGCCAGTCTCTGTTCCATATGCAATGTAACTTCCAGGAATTCCTGTAATAATACTGATATTTCAAATTCATTAGAAATTCATTAATCAAGTTTTTTGCTATTGCTTAAAGAAATTTTTTCATTCTAGAAAAAATAATTAAATCATTTATATATGTAAAGGAATATACAAAAAGTAAAATTAACTCAAAATTGCCATTACTTTTGATATAGTAATAGTGTTCAAAATTAGATGCCATTCAAAATTATTGAAAAACATTAAGTGCATTACTTTTAATATTATATGCTATAAGCTCCCAGATATTAATAAGTCTTATCTAGACATAGAATTACATCAATATTTATTACAGTATTGATATGTTTCCATATCTGGATCTGATTATGAAAGAACAATTTTTTAAATAAAAGATGATTTTCTGCTTGTGCTTGATAACTTAATAGATTTGTTTAATAAAAATAAACCTACAAACTTATCATCTTATATCATTATATATAAAATTTGATAGAATAAGAAGCTTAAAATAAACAAACAAAGTAACCACAGATAAGTACTTACTGTTTATTTAAATATTGTAGCTGAGAATAATTATTTAGTTGTTCTAACACTACAAAGAAAGTTATAAAGTTTTAAAAGTTACATCCTGTAAGTGGTCACTACTGAAACTGATGCATTTATGCATCTGCTCATCTATTCATTACTTTTCAGAGTATTGTAGTATTGAAGAATGCTAAAATTGAAAAATTTTTCAAAAGTTACACTTACAAGATGAAATTTTTAAAATTGCATGACTCTCCTTTTAATGATAAAACAGTTACTGTATATGCACACTCTCATCTTCAATATTCAAATAATTACATTGTGTCTTTTTAAAGGCCATTTATACTGTCTCACCTTGTATATAAATAAATCAATTTTTTATATAAATAATTTTCTCATTGATTGCTGATTATATTCTAAATTAAACTATAATAAACTATAACTATAATATATATTGTTATATAATGTTATTGTATGTTATATAATACTGTATAAGTATTGTGTATTTTTATATTTATTTAAAACAATTTTTATCTAAGAAAATACTTTTAGCAAAGAAATATTTCATTTTATTTTAAACAAATGATAAAATATTTATTATTATTATTTCTAAATTTTTTGTAAACAAGATTTAAAATTTAAGTATTGTATAAGAAAAATGCAGGAAGTGCAGCTGCTCTAAAATAAGTGAAAATTTTGGCATTTGTTCAAAAATGATTTTGTTTTTAAAGTAGAGTACCTGGTAAGATAGTTGAAAAAATTAAAGTTGAATAATTTTATAATTGAGAAAATGTTTATAATTTTAATTGAAAAATATATATAGTACTGATTATAATTAAAATAAGTAAAATTAAATGCCAAATTTTTAAATAGATAAATGATTAATAAAGTTAATATGTTTTAAATTTAATGTATAAAATATAATCTTCTAAAAAATTTATCTATATTTTTCTAATTTAAAGTTAATAAAAAATTAGAGTTTACTTTTTCAAAGACTTTATATTTTTTTAATATGAAAAGATAAAATTTACATAAATCAAAATATAAGATTACAAATGAATAAAAATCTAAAGTTAAAGATCTGTATCAGAAGTTTAGAGAGTTGGATTTATATTAATAGATATTGAAATGTAAATGTTCTTTATTTTGTCTAATTGCATATCATGTGGCAAAATTTTTGACATTTCTAGGAAATTTCCTTTATAAAAAAATAATATGAGATATAAATTTAAAAAATTTTTGTTATTGAAGAAACACTCCAACTCTTTAAACAGAAAATTCATAAATAATATATTATAAACTTAAAAACAATGACTATAATAATTTATAATATAAATTTTATTATTAAATATCTTCATATCATTATAAAAATTTTAATCTTAAATAAAAATAAAATACTACATATTGCAATTATCTAGAAATCATAACAAAATTTAATTCAAGTTGTATTCACATTTAACACAGAATTAAGAAATAAGTTTAATGATTCAAACAGATTTATATATATTAAAAACTCTTTTCAATATAAGCTATGATAGTTTCATTTTAGTAGTATACAATCATAATTTAAAAAAATTTAGAAATCTTTAAAAATATGTTTAAATATATTAATTATACTAATACACACACACACACCCACATGTAAATATAACATTTTAATTAATTTTTTTGTCCATTTTAATAATAAAATTCAATACAGTATTTTCAAAATTTAAGTTACTGATATGCAATAAAAATTATAATATTAATTTTAATGAATAATGTAGTTTGGATTGTCAATTATTGCCATTAATACTACATTGGAAATAAATCACTTACTATAATAATGAAATACAAAGCTTGGTAATTAAGTTCATGAACTTAAGGCATGTTATACAGATCAACTCTGGTTTACAAGGTCCTAACATATGAGACTGATTTTATGAGTAAATATAATTTGTACCAAAAATTAAATTTATGAGCATTATCCTATTTTTTACAAAAAATTTATAATGAGCAAATGTTTATAAGTGGATTAAAGCACATGATTTTAATATGGAAGAATATAACTGGTATCAATATCATAATCTATTGTATTTTTTGCCACACAGATCTCTCACATATATATTTCAAATAGGAAACAGATCTGATTCCAGATCCTTATGATTGAAACAGAAAATTTATAGCAATATTCATTCAACTAATACAATCTCATGATGATGAAAATATAACCAATCTCATGATGAGATTTATCATAAAATAATAAGCATAGTTCATAAGTTCAGAGCTGAATTCAATAAGAAAAAAACGGTGTGTGGCTGGAATAGATTCACTTCTATAATCTTTTATAATGTAGCCATCTAGTACATAAATAGTGATATTTAGTTTTCTATGAATGCTACTTGATTGATATTTTAATTGAATTCAAATTCTTTTATGTTATGTTTTCTTTATTTTTTAATAAAACAACAATATTCTACTATATCATTTATTCTTGATTAATGCTTGCACTAAATTATTGTGGTTAATGTTTTCTTGCAAAGAATAATTTATGAAATTGTTAAACTATGCAGGAATAGACTTTTGGAGATATTTTCAATCTTTTTTATTTCAAGTTTTTAGCATTGTCATTGTATCTATGTGTAACTTTAGGCAACTTTCCAATCAATGGATTATTAAATGGAACGACATTCTAGTGCCCACTATGACCTAACCATATTCTGGTGAGATCAACTGAAAGGTTGAAGAATGGATTCAAGATTTTTCAGGAGGGAAAGCAGGCTTGGATCCCTCCTGAAAAATCTGGATGTGTAGGATCTGAAATTTAACATAATCCTCCAAGATGATAAGTGATTACTTTACCATGCAATTTATATGCTTATTCTTTAATATAATTATTTTTAGTATTATATCATTGACACACATTAGTACTGCATAGCTTATGCTCTGACATAAGTATGTTTTGACTTACATAGGGTTTTGCAGAATGATACCTATGTAAGTTTAGAATCCCTATATAATAAAATAAATTGTATACTTTGTGATTTTTTTAAAAAGCAGGCTTGGATCTCTCCTGAAAAATCTGGATGTGTAGGATCTGAAATTTAACATAATCCTCCAAGATGATAAGTGATTACTTTACCATGCAATTTATATGCTTATTCTTTAATATAATTATTTTTAGTATTATATCATTGACACACATTAGTACTGCATAGCTTATGCTCTGACATAAGTATGTTTTGACTTACATAGGTATCATTCTGCAAAACCCTATGTAAGTTTAGAATCCCTATATAATAAAATAAATTGTATACTTTGTGATTTTTTTTATTTATAACTAGGGCTGCCATTCAAATTAATTGACTGAATCTGTCTCAAAAATATAATCAAATAATTATCTTTACTGAAAAAGAAAATTATATGCAATTAATGATTAAATAATACTTAAAATAAGCATAATGTTATTATAATGTATTCTAGTACATATTTTCAAAGATGTTTGCAAAAAATTGCAAAACAAAAGAGTTATAGTTTCCTTTGCAATAAAATTATTTTCAAATAATTATGTGACTTTCAATGAATTTGATCCCTACAATAGTTTATTATTGTTTTCATTTCACTTATACTATAAAACATTTAGCAAGCTCATAAGAAATTAACTGTTAGTATTTGTTTTCTGTTCCCATAACAAGTGATTTGACAAAGCCAGCATATTTTTAACAACCATTTTGGGTAAACAGATCGGTCAAAATCAGCTGAATGACTATTTTTTATAACAGTTCCTACTATGTATTTTTTAAAATGTGAAAACCCTAGTAATGTATAAGGTGACATTTAGATCATTTATTTTTGTTTCAATTATGCCACATACCAGATTATGATGAGAGTTCATAAACTTACCGGTAATTGTTAGATTTTATATATTAATTATCAATAACATATTTTTAAAATTTTTTTCTTTTTACAGTAAAATTAAATTCATTGAATCTTATTTTTTTTATAGAAAATAAAAACTATATGATAAAAAATGTAAATATATACAAATGTATTAATTTAATTGACTTAAAAATAATAATTACTTACTCCCAATATTCCTTTACTGGAGATGTAAAATTATTTGTTGTGGAAATGTTACCATTTGTGACATTTCTGGAATTAATACAAAGCCCAGTATTCCATTCATTACCACATTTTTCCCATGGTAAAGGATTTTTGAATGATGCCACAAAATAAAACAATGTATATGCAATAAGGACAATATAATATATGTTACATAGTCCAATCATTGTCATAGATGCAAAACCAATACCTAAAAATAATAAAATTTTATTAAGTCAGCAGAATAAAAATTTTATATTTAATTTATTATAAATTTCATAATGTTAAAAAAATACAATATTGTATTTATTAAGCCTATATTAAAATTACTATAGTAAATTTAACAAATTTGTATAATATAGTTTTTTTAAATATTTAAATTAGATATAAATAAATAAGCTTTCATACCGTGTGCTTCTTCTTGCAGCTCCTATTTCTTGCAGCTTCCTATGGTAACCGTGTGCTTCTTTAGCACTTTCCCATGTACTACAAAGTGTAGTTATCCTATTGAGCAGAGCTCGAAACGATACCATTTTTACGTGCCAGGGTTGTTTTGATGTTTTGTGTATAAATAAGGGTCATACATGTCCTTTCTGTATACCCAGGTTTGGTATTCATCTCTCACTATCTTAATTTTAACGTCAAGGTAATTAATTTCTTTTTCATCTTCTTTCATTTTTTTTTAAGTTTAGCTCCAAACTTTTATCTTCAAATATCTGCTCTATGTTTATTAGATTTTTAGTTCTCTCCCTTATTATTATAATATCGTCAATATATCTACGATATATCTTCACAGTCGGGATGAGCGTCTGGAAAACTTTGTTTTCTTTTTCTTTTTTTTTTTTTATGACGAGCTCTGCTAGTACCCCTGCAAGGGGGCTACCTATTGGTACTCCAATGGTCTGCTTGTAATAACTATCGTTATATTGAAAATAGGCTTCGTGGATTAGTTAGTGGCAAAGTCTCTTAATAATCCAGGATCTGTTTCCTCTTCTGGTAGGTTTTCAAGAAACAGGCGGTACAACAGTATACACGCTGGTTCGAGTTTAATGGAGGGGTATAAAGCCTCAAAGTCGTAAACCTCCATAGTTTCTTCTGGGAGAGGACCCACTTCGTGGAGTACGTCTATAAACTGTCTTGTTGATGTTAATGACCATTCGTAACCTGGCTAGTTTTTGTCTATACCACTTTGCCAGTGCTTTTTCTACTTTATGTGTAGGAGCATCTCTCCTCTCTACAACTGGTTGAATTCCGATTGGAAATTTATGCGTCTTTATAAATGCGAATAGTCTGGGTGATTTCGGCGATATAACTTTCGTTCTTTTAAGGAATTGCGGGCATTTTTTTGCCTTCAAAATCCTATCTAGCTGCTGTACTATCTTCTCAATAGGATCTGCATTTAACTTCTTCATGCTTGATTTTTCTATATAATCATTTAGAAAATTAATGTATAGCTCTCTTTTCAGTAGCACTATCGCTTTCGACTTATCATCTCTGGCACAGGTAATATCATTCTCCGTAAGCCATCTTGCCGCTTTCTTAACTTTTTTATAAAAGGCGTTTTCCTCCTTCATCTTCCTTCCCTCTCTTTCAGCATCATTAGCCATCATCCATCTAATCCTTTCAGCTTCGACGGCATTATATTTCTTTAGAATAGGCTCGACTTCAGTTGCCATTTTTGTCCATTCCAATGGTTTCGTAACTATCTTATTTGGTCTGTAGGAGTATACAAACCGTGGTAATACTAGGCCTCCTATAATTTTAATACTTTCAGGTGTTCTATGATTTATTCTACTAATTTGGTGTCTAAAGTCCATTTCAACTTTTTAATGTAGGCTTTACGTATCTTCTTTCTAAAGCCTTCAATTGCATCTTTTATATTGCTGGTTTCTTTGTCTAACTCTCTTGTTGATATAATAAGTTGTACATGGCTATTCTTATACCTAAAAATATCTCTTCTAGTGTCTGCAATAGCCGTCATTAAACATCTCTTCTTAACATTCTCATGGAGTCTCTTAGAGCTAACCGGCAAACGAATTCTGAATATGGACATTGGGACGACATTGTTAACTTTACATTGCTGAAGAAACATAAACTTCTTTTCCAATCTAATTAACTTTTTATTGGTTCTCCATTTAAGTAGTGCAGGTTCAGCCTGTCTATTATAATCTATTAAACTACTACACTGCTCCATTTTTATAAAACAGTCATTAAGCACTTCAAGCAGGGAAAGAAATAACTTTCTCATTCTACAAATTTCTTTATTATAAAGCACTTTCGGCTCTACCGAGCCCTCGTCAGTATCAAAACAACAAACAAAAGCTTACAGTAGCTAAACAACAGTAAATAAATACAGTTATATTCTAAATTCTAAAGTTTATATTCTAGATTCTATTTTTTTTTTGTCTATAAGTGGTATATTAATTAAACTGTACATAATTTGGACTGGACATTAGACTGGATTGACTAAGTGCAAATGCTTTGGCTTTCCATTCAGAGGACTCAGAATTGAATTAGGAACCCATCTCTTGTTCTTTTCCCATTGTCATCCCGTGGAAAAAATTTATATGTTAATCAATGAAATTTTTGGTTTCAGTTAATGTCATTTCAGGTAACATTGTGCTTTTTAAGAACTTAATTTCAACATTAAACAAGGACCCGTTGTATTTAACTATACCTCAATAAACATTGAAAATTTCATTTGTGTGTATAAATATTTCTCATTTAGTTTGTATTAATTATGAACAAATGACAGAAAAATTTATTCAAAGATAATCTTTACCTTTAAATTATTGTACATTCTTCTAAAAATTGGAAAAAATTAGTATTGTATATAAGTCATTCTTCAAGTACAGTAGAGTCTCTCTAATCTGACATATATCATTCTGGGGCTTGTTGGATTTCAGAGGTTTGTCAGATTATTGAATGTTTAATGAAAAAAAAATGGAATTACACAAATGAATACGCTCCATTTATTAAGACTTTCCTGTCCTGTTCTTGCTGTTCAAATCTTTCATAAACCCCTCAATTTTATCCCGATTTTTTTTAATATGATAAATGGTGACTTGTCCAATACCACAAAGCCAAATCACTAAACTTTTCTCCCAAGTTTCTTAATTATTTTTGCCTTTTTGACCAGTCAATGTCTGTGTTTTCACTTTTCACTTTTTCCGATTTGTGACATTATGTAAAGATAAATAACAAACACTGGTACAATAAAACACTGTTTTACAGTAGTGTACTCAACTTAAAAATTAGTCTGACTATAAGCCTGAGCTACGAATGAACAGAGACCTGACAATTTGTTTATGTCAGTTTCTCTTTCTTGCACAAGTTGTGACATGATAATTTCACATAAGCGGCGCAACGGTCACAGAGTGTCGGACTACAGAAACTCAACTGTATTAGAACAATATGACATTTATTAAAATAAAATGATAGTCTTAAATATATTTTTGGTTGTTTGTTTATTTGCTTATATGTTCGTGTCAGATAATCTATATGGTAGAAGCTACTATTACCAAACTTGGAATGATTTTCTGCAATTGTCTAACTTAAATAACTGGCCTATTTAGTGATTTTTTTAGAACAATCATTGCTAAATAATTATGAACAATCTAAAAATTCAATAGAATTTTACAATTTAGTCAATAGATGCCTTTATTATTATGACTAAATCTAATAATTTAATCAATAGACAGTTTCATTTAAATACTTCAGAATAATAATTGAATTCAAAATGGCATTATAGTTGCACTGATATGATGTCATCACAGCTTAACAATGGGTGATATCATAAAACAATTTTGATTCATGATGTCATAATGACTTAGCACTGTGCAATGATGATGACATCATCATGGCCTAATATTCTGATTAAGCCAAATTAAAATTGGACACAAAAAGCCAATAGATTTCAAAAAATTCTATAATTATTATTATAGAATTAAATAAATTATAAATTCTATAATTATTAAATTATAAAGCAAAATGAATTTTTCCAATAAGATGATATCCCAAAATGTCATCTTGTGATGATATTTTGGGATATCATTTATTTGTTACATCAACATTTTGTTACATTTTGGATATCATTTATTTGTGATGTAACAAATAAATGATATCACATCACAATGATGTCACATAAGCACACCAATATCATCATGACATAATATTGATAAAGGATTTTGTGAATTTATACTTTAATAAATTCAAAAAACAAGCAGTTTCTACTAGTTGAAATTCATTTAGTCTGGTGGTAATACAATATTTCAATAAATGTGAGATTTGAAATAACAAATGAAATTATTTTCTAATTAAAAAATTCTTCTTAGGGACAATATAATGAAAATCAGCGAAATGATCAGTTTTTTTTAGATATAGTACACAATATTAAAACATCACAAATTTCAATGTTCCTCCAAATAAATCTCTTTCAAATTGAAGAGCAGAAAGAGACATATAGGCTCACAAATTTGAAAACTTTTTGGAAATTATGAGGGTTGCATTAAAGAACAACTGAATGATTGAAATTGTAAAAGAAATCAACATGATGATAATCAAAACTAAGTTTTTCTTAATATATTGTATATGTTTTCAAACTATGCCCATGTAATGCTGGGCACACTTTGCTAGTTTCTTTATAATTTTAAAATTTTCCTCACTCCAGTCCATTATTCAAATAAATTTGGCCATTTAGAGACAAAATTCCAGACTTATAGCATTGAAGTATTGTAAAGCAATGCAAAGAGAGAATGGATAAAGAGCATGAATCAATCATATTAAATGGAATTTCTCCACACTATGATTTTATTGAAGTGTGTGTTTGATATAAAATACCAAAAATTTCTATCATTTCTGAATCCTAACTAAAATATTTAATAAATTTTAACAACAAAATTGGCTGTAAAACAATTATCCCATATTTTCTAAATGATTAGAACAATTTATGAGAAAATACACAAATTGTCAATCAGAAATATCAATACATAGATTGCTACATTTCCATTTAATATTAATTAATGATAGTAGCTGCTATGTTTACTTGTTAAAAAAGATCATCCTATACATTTCTGATCTTATTTGTGAAGCATTCAATAAATTAATATTTGAATGTATTTAAATATGAACATTCACCCATATCTGCATATTTTTAATATCATCATTGAGCAGAAATAGATATTATTTAGTAATAAGTAAGGCTAATATCACCACTACCATAGAACTTACTAATAGTGCAAAGAAGATGCAATGCACCTGCTTTATATATTTTTGATTACATTTGTATAGTTAATATCCACATATTAAAAAAATTGAAAGAACTGATGATTTATTTTTGGAAGAATGGAACTGAACTCAATGGTATAGTCCAAAGAGAGAAGATCTAGAAAAGAGTAATTGTTCCTTGTCTACAATGTAAACATATATTGGAACTGTTGTTATATGATATTTATATTATAAAATACAGTCGATTCTCACTATTCGTGGTAGTTACATTCCGTAAATTCTTCGCAAATACTGAATTAGTGAATAGTGAATCATTGTGCCTATGGGAAATATAGAGTTAGGTTCCTGCCCCAACATTTTCATACTTGATTTGTGTTTTTTTTTTCTATTTACAGACACTTTATTTAATTTGTATTACATTATTTATAAATAATTACAGTATATGCAGTGAATAACACTATATACAGTATTATAATTACTGTAATCTTTATTTATATTTTTTAAACTCACTAATAACATAGTAAATGAAATCTTATTTTTGATGGATAGTTTTTTGATGTTGCAAGATGTTTGATTTGATACATTTGTCTTTCTGAACTGTGTTGGAAAACTGCATCAGCCTTGTCTGTATTGCTTTTTGCCTCAGATCTTCTAAAATTTCGTGTAAGGAGCAAATGTGCAGGAAGTTAGGCATCTAAATTTGAGGCTGCTGTGGGAACTGTGGACGATATGAACAGTCTTTTGCTTACCTGCAGTCTGTGAAGTGAGAAAGGATAGGCAATGAGAAATTTTCTGGCAACCGAGATGTTTGTTACCAAATGTAATTCAGAGATTACATTTGGTAACAAACAACTTCCTTTTGCCCTCTCTCTGCAGAGAGAAAGAGAAAGGGTATACATTGGAAACAGTATTTTCGCCGCTCAGCGGGAGTCTGCAAATAAGCGCGAAAGCTCTGTGAATAATGATTATATGGTTATAAATAAATTTTCGCGAATAGTCGAATACACGAATATGGAATCTGCGAATAATGAGAATTGACTGTATATAAAAGTGCGTATAAAAAGGTTTGACTTTACAAAAATGCACACAAAATACAAAGCTCTAAACAGGATAAATACTTTATTAACAGAAACGTTAGGTTAGCCGTAATATCCTCATGGAATATTTTTTTCTAGAGGCGGCCACTTATAGAGCCCTGTCATTACGTCAGTCCTCGGGTCTCACAGTTTATCCAAACATATTTTCGTTAACCGAACATAAAAATCTTTCGAAAAAGTGTTCGTTAACCGATCACCCACTATTTTTAAAAAGTTAATCTGAAAATTGACTTATAGCCTATTTGCTATAGATATTGGTTTTAGATAGATAAGTCAATATTTTCTAAAAGTTAAATAACAATTAAAATTTTATCATACATAATATATGTACTCTATAATATATTTAGTATTATATATTATATATATTTATTGTTATATTATTTGTTATATATTTATTGTTATATATTGTATTATATATATTTTTGTTAAATACTATATTTTATTTTAGGTATTAGCATATGGTTCAGTTGCAGAAAGTGATTATAGTGGATCCGAAATGTCAGGAGAAGCAGATTATTTTATCCACCGAACCAATTGCATAAAAGAATTCAACAAAATTTTAAAAGATGATCCAAGAATTAAAATATCTATGCTTAATATAGGAGATGGACTGACTTTAGCTATAAAACTATAAGCTGCATGAGAAAACAAATTATTACAGATGAAAACTGTTTCTAAAATGATTACAGTAATCATTTTAGAATCATTTAAAAATATTTTCTGTAATAATAAATTGATTTTGAAAATCACTGAATAAATGAACTTCAATTTTTTGCTCTTGGATTTTGTTTTTCAGGAATATATGAATTTGCATACGAAGTTTTAAGCCATTATCTTTAAAACTACCTGTTGGTATATTTACCTATCTATATATACGTAACTCTCGTATATACGATTTCCTACAACCAGTGCCTACAACACGGTTTCGCTCTAAATATGATTAGAAAATTGCGGAAACCCTCATATAACATGATTTTCATTTAACATATTTAGAAAATTACATTTACTCTTCTACAACACAAAATATTTTCATTAATTTTTATAAATCCACACTACGAACACACAATACACAAAATGCAATCATTGGGAAATACTTTGCTAAAATTAATCTAAATGCAATTTCGCTAATTTGCCATGAGAGGGACGATATCAGTTTATTTTCAATTTCGATTTGAAATTAATTGAATTAATTTTGATAATATTGTCGACTACTGAGTCTTTTGTGTTCCAAAGGAATCCAAACGTTCAGTTCTTGGATAAAAAGTAAGTTTTCATTCTTCAATAATGTGAAATAGAAAAAAAAAACTTTTTTATTCATAAATTTTTTGGGTATGTTAAGGAACGATTGTTTTTAGCGGGTTGTAGCGGTTAGATTATAGATTTTGTAAAGAGAGCAGAAGATACACAAACTTTAAATGCAGAAAAAGGTTCATAAAATGAAGTTGATATTGTTAAAAGGAAAAAAAAATTCTCATTTTAACTGAACAAAGGTAAGAAAGATATTTTAAATGAATGTTACATAGGCTGTATACTTTTTCTTTCCTTTTGTTTTACATATATTGTTTTTTTAGTCTTACATATATAGTTTTTTTTCTTTGTTTCGTGCTATTAATATTCTTAATAAAGTTTCTTATGTGGAATTAAAGAAAGTTATTTGTTTTTAATTAGTTTTGAAATGTAACTCTCTTTTTGGTATTGGCTGAAGGTCTCATGTAACATGGTTTCACACAACACGGCGTTTTTTAGAAACCTCTCTACCGTGCGGAATAGACAGCAGATAGACTGTATATATTAAATACAATCTATCTTCTGTCTGCTCTGCAAAGGCTCCTGCACCGTTTGATCCCTTGGGACCAAACTTAGCCTAGACACTTCTCACGGCCCTGCGAGTAACATAGACCAGTGTTCTCAAACTGGCGCGGCGGTCCGCAAAGCAATTTTGTACGGCCCGCGAAGATGTTTTAGCTATTTGTTTAAATACATGGCGTTACCACTTGACCACCCGGCGCTTGTGCCGGATCGCTTGTGTCTCGGCTATCCGGCGCCGGATAGCCGAGTGGTAACGCTGTTGGCCTGTCACGCAGGAAGACCCGTGTTCGCATCCTGGGTCTGGTAACTCCTGAGAAGTTTTTTGGGGTGCTGAGCCTGACCTGGAGATCCCTGTTCTTTACCATCGGCCCCCTCCACGGGTATGGGTGCAGCCCGTGGTTGGAACTGTAATCTCCCTGATTGGAAAGGGGCGTAAAATATGCAAAAAACTACGTTACAATCGGAAAAGTATTACAATTTAACATTAATAAAATAACAATGTTAAAGTTTTAAAGCATACTATATTCAACCTGTGCTGTGCTATCAGTAAAATATTTTCCTTTCATTGTAATTTTGTTTAAAAATATTCGGCCGTTTATTTCCTTTTCAATTGCTCATTCGGTTAGGTTAGTTAAGTCACCATATCTCACAAGGGATATTCGGTATCTGGCTGCGGCCACTTGTAGAGCCCATCACAGGCTGGCCAATATCCATGATGGGGTCAACCGGATGGATAAAGGATGAAGTTCAATGGGTCGGGCCCGGACTCTTCCTGAAAAACTGGAGGTGTGGGACCTGCATTTGAACCCGGATCCTCCAGGGTGGTAATTTAGCATTCGATCCGCATCCAATTTGAGTTTGAGACCACTGACATAAGCTTCTTAGGGTCGAGATCGCCTTAAGGGTGGACACTTTGGGATTATAATGAAAATACTTTCATTTAAGTCGGGTATCCAACTTTTGGCTTCCTTGGACCACATTTCAAGAAAAAAAATTGTCTCGGGCCGCACATGAAATATACTAATTCTAATGATAGTTGTTAAGCAAAAAAATAAATATATAATATATGATATCCACCACAAAAATGTGGTTGTATAATAATCTTTGACTTCTTTTCATTCAGAAATTTTTTAAAATCATTAAGCAAGTCAAGAAATTTTAATCACTGAAATAAGAAATATTTTAGAAAATGGAAATAGGAAATATAGATAGGTATTTAAATAATAAAAAAATTATTAAGTACATAAAAATCTCAATGTTTTAAGGAAATTTACGATTTTATGTTGGGTCACATTCATTACAGCGCTGGACCACGAGTTGGGCAGCCCTGATTTAAATCCTTCAGAATATTGTTCAAATTCGGAAAACATCACAATTACACAGGCGTGACGTCATTGGTAAAGTAACAATTGATGACGCCATAAAACGCTTCGGTTGCATCCGTCGTATCGTCGCTATGATGAAATCGTTGCTATACTTATATGCTAGCTAAATCAATGGTAAAATTGGATATGAAAAACAATGAATTACAAATGTTATAATGAATTATATGACATCATCGCGATGTAACAATGGAGTGACATCACAATTCGCGATCAGCCAATTGATTCCAAATGCTATAAATGAATCCCATCAAAAAACATTTCATGTAAAAAATGTAGCCAAGTCTCATGCCTCTATCCGAAAAAGTTGAGAGATATCATGAGAGCCAAGTCTAGCGCCCTTATTTACTCTGACGCTTTTATTCACAAATCACTCCAAGTCATTGTATCTTTAGTTAAAGAACATTTTGTGAATTGGCAATTACACAGCATAAGGAAGTTACAACTCACAGCCTTAGAACTTTACAATGTTATGTAAAATATTAAATATACTTTATAAATACATGCATGTTTAGTTCCTATATAAGTACTGTTTTATCTTATGCAATAGTTTACTAATAAAGGTGAATATTAATATGTAAGCAATAGCCGTCACATTCTCGTGCTGCGTAATTGCCAAGTCACAAAATGTTCTTTAACTAAAGATACAATGACTTGGAGTGATTTGTGAATAAAAGTGTCAGAGTAAATAAGGGCGCTAGACTTGGCTCTCATGATATCTCACAACTTTTTACGGATAAAGAGGCACCAGAGTAAATAAGGGCGCTAGACTTGGCTCTCATATCTCTCAACTTTTTCGGATAGAGGCATGAGACTTGGCTATATTTTTTACATGAAATGTTTTTTGATGGGATTTCACTTCTTTTTGTGAGGTTGTTTATTAAGGTTGCCGACAGCGAACGAGGGAACGTCAACGTACTGCGGCTGCGAATGCGGATTTGTTGATTTCACTTAATTGGGACCAATCCATTTGGTCCAATTAAGTGGCTGCCCCAATTAAACAAACTAATAATAAATTCTAAAATAAAATATGAATACGTAAGTAAATAAATAAATAGGTAAAAAATAATAATTAGGTATATATTTTAATGCTTTATTAAACCAAAATACAGAAAATATTTGTACTATAAATAGAAAGAAAAAATAATACATACATAATAAATTTTACAATTTCAAATTTTAATTCTGCAAAAATGCATCAAGGGGAATCTGTCTTTTGATTTTTGTACACCAGTTATATTAACAAGTCTATGATGGTTTGTATTAAATGGCTGGCTTTTAATTTTATCCAACAAAGCAATTTTACTTGAAAGTGTAAAATCATTTCTTGTACCTTGGTAAAGATTTAAAAATTTTAAATAAAATCGACATGTAAATGAAATTGCTAGGTACAGTAATGGTAAACTCTTAAGCAGACACATTCTTGCTAGATGCATGACGATAGATAACTGATTCGCATCACACTAGTGTTGCCAAATATTAGTGTATGTAGTGTTGACATATCAAAATCTGTACATTATTTTTGTTGTAAAATATTGCAATTGATTATGTTGAATAATTGTCATTCTATTAATTTTAAAAATGAAAAATTATCAAGAAAACAATTAATCTGACTAACCTGTCCAGGAGAGGTTCTTTTTTGAGTATAGCCTAGTTTTTCAAACACTTCATTTAACTTTTTGATTATTATATCAGCACTATCTTGAACAAAAAATCTGGTCATTCTTTTAACCAGCTGTTGCAATGGTGACTGAAAAGTAAAATAATATATAATCACTATTCATCAAAATTCATTTCAACAAATCATTAATGGATTATATTAATTTAAAATATCTACTTTAATATTTATAAATAAAAACAACAAATAAGAAAATTGTTTTTTACTTGCTGAATAAAAATATTTTAGCATTTATTAAATGAAAAAGAACAATCTGCTTCATAATAGAGTTAAAGCAAATACAAAACTAATAATAGCTTTTTTCATAACAATTTACTTTTTAAAGAGTTATCCAGTTTTAAAAAGTAAACTGTCATGAAAAAGAATTGCAACATTAAAAGTTTTTAAAGAAAAAATATTTTAATATTGTTTAGTAATATTAACACACTGATGCCTAGTTCTGTATGACTACAGAGGATCAGAAGTCATATTTGCTGTCCAAAAGCATACAGATCTGTTTGAAACTGAATTCTTTGATTTCACATGCAATTTTTGCACTGAGGTGTCACTGATACCTTTACTACAGTTTAATGCAAGTTTTACCCTCTAGTATATCAAAAGTTTAATTTTTTATAAGTTTTTCTAATGAACAGTAAACTTAAGATATTGTGAAATATATAATTTCTTTATAAAATTTAATTTAACCTGCATTTAATGGATATTAATTTATCATACAGAATTTAGTACATTCCAAGTCTAGCACATTAGTACATTCCAAATAATGGTTACTTACATAAAATAAAATCTTTAAAAAAATTTTTAGATATTATATTTTTTAAGTTTTGCTTTTTAATGTACCATGATAAAATGCCAATTATTGTTTTTTAAATAATTAATTATAAATTTTTAATATAGTATAAGAGTAATATTGTTTTGTATATGATATAAATCCTTTTGATTTTTATAAAAATAAAAATTTTTCATCAACCATAAACAGCTAGATTACTTAATGTGAAATAACAAAAATATTAGAAAACCTCATAAAACACTGGTCCATAATAGTGACCTAAATCTGCAATCCCTTAAATAGAAATGCATTAAATAACATATTAAGTTATAATATCAATGAAAAAATATGCTGTTTAAAATGAAATATATCATTCAACATGCAATCATCTCTCACAATTTCACACATTCAATTACCATTCACATTTCCTTTACTGATTCATAATCCATTATCCAATCTAGTCATCTATATTGTTCAATCTGGATACTTACATTTTAAAGTTTGAAAATCCAGATAAGTATTACCATTCTGATGATTAATCATTATGTTGCATATCACTAATGAAGTAGTCTGATATTGAAAGCCTTTGAGATACTACACAAAGCAGCACTACTTTAATTCCAAACTTGTAATCATTATGACAAGATTAGATTACCAATAGTTCAGACCAGTGGAGCATACAGCCCTACTTGCCAAGGAAAAGAATGTACACATAAAATAATATGACAGTTTATTCATGAAAAGGAATTTCAAGTGAAATATCTATCATTTTGTTCTTAAAATCAAAGCAATTTTAATTTTTTATGATTATAAGGAAGAAAGAATTAATAAAGATAGAAAACATATCTATGGTCTTTGAAGATAAAAAAATCTAGACAGACCTAAATATTGACTGATAAGTTTCAAAAGGTATGCACAGCTTGAAAACAGATCCATGAGTTTTAAAGTGAAGAAAAATTACAAAGTATTACCTTACAAAAATTACGGAGTATTCAGAGCATAATTATTTTATAAACTCTATTCAATCTAATATTCTTTCCAATATTTGGAGATGGAGTTTGCAATATATTTAAGTTATGATGCACATTGGTAAAGATACATTTAATGCATTGAGATTTAATCTTTCAAATTTTATTTTGGAATTTAAGGAATTTTATTTATTTAAAAATAGTGCATATTATTTTATTCAATTTATTTTACTTTTTGCTGGTACATTACAGATGGTCATTTTAAAATTTAATATTGTTTAGAGCTACTTATTGTTACTGTATGTTATTTGTTATATTATTTCTTTGGTGAAATAATTTTTAATTTTAAAAGTCTGTAAGACTTTTTTGTTTGCTGATGATAACCTATTTTATTAAATTTTTTTTGTAAATAAAATTATTTTCTAATGAAAAATAGAAAATATAAATCTCACTGTTCATTGAATTAAATGGCTTTGATTTGACTATGATAATTTTTTTTGTAATTTTTCAATTACAAAATAGACGAAATTTTAATTAATAAGATTTTTCCTTTATTTTCACAAATCCATTTCATTACATAAAATATTAAAAATTTCACATAAATTTTGTTATTTCTTACCTGTGATGAGCTAGGAGTACTCTGCAACTGGCTATTTGTAAAACAAGCATCTGCACTTAATATCATATGTTCAGGATGAGCTGGTTGTGAAAAACTCACAGCATAAACTACATCTGAAGGGGAACTACTCTGAGAACATTTATCATCTTTTATAAGTTCTGGTTGAGAACATGATAAATGGGTCATTGTATCTTCCCTAAAAGTAATTTTTTTAATTAAAATTTAACAATTTATAAACATTATAAAAAATATTTTTATAGTATAACAATGAATATAAAAAAAATCAAATTATTTATAATATGCCTATTTTCAAACTATTGTTAAAAAGTAAATTATTATTCTCACCTTAATATAGGATTGTAATTTGAGCATAATCTTTTGCATGGTAAAACTTGGCTACTATAAAAATTCTGAAATTCTGAAAAATCAAGGATAAATTTAAAATATTGATATTAAATTTTAAATTTTTTTGAAATATTAAATATTTTAAAAATTACTATTATTAAATAAAATGATATTTATATAAATTATAATTAAGATTATCATAATAATATTAAATAAAAATAGTTTATGCTTAAATAATGTTTTTCATCTAAAGAAATAAAAATATAGTCTTTAAAATCAAGTAAATTATAATAAAGATATTACATCATATAAATGTCAGAGAATTTTTATTTTTCATCTTCATTGACAGATGAGTAATGTTTTTTATACAGATGAACTATTTCCTTAATCACAATTCAAGAATGAAAGTTATTTACATATTATTCCAATGAAACTATAATGGCCAGTGAGCATGCAATTTCCATTTTCTGGTCCACCCTCTTGAGTTTTCCCATTTTGTAGTAGACAACAGATTATCTACCATCAAATCTAGTTAGCTAGTGCTGTATTGTACAGCTATGTATGTAGTCTGAAATGCCTTATATTTGAATGTTTAGCTTTTTTGCAAGTAGTATTCACATTTTCCATTTTTTTAATAATTCAGATTTGAAAAAAGAACTCATTAACTTGAGAACTTGTAAACCAAGAACTATCAATATTTATATTCAAATTAAATAAAAGAAATTTAGATCATATTTACCTTCAGCTTTAAATACTTTTTTAAACCATTGATGTTTCTTGATCTGTACTAATGAATATCTTTTAGATGCAACAGGCATAAGTATTTTCCTTATTAAAGCTAAAAAATTTAAAATAATTATTTTATATAATTTACTATAGCATATTCTATAATATATCTAACAATAAATTTATTATTTGTAAATAAATTGTGTAAAATATTTTCAAATCTTAAAATAATTATGATTTCTACCACTATATGTAGTAATTAAACATTTTTAAAATAAATAAATCTTTAATAACAAAAATGTTTTCAACCAATTTCTTAGTCCTGTTCAGTTCTGAGAAATCCATTGAAAACGTTTTTTTATTAAAGATTTATTTATTTTAAAAAGATTTAATTATTGCATATAGTTATAGAAATTATAATTATTTTATGATATTGTAAAAATATAAGCATAGTTAAAAAAATTTTTTAATTTTCAAATCTATTATTCATAAATTTACATAGTTTTTGCTACATAAAAATTTACTTACACAAAACTAAATTATCAATTTTTAACCAGGGAGATTCAGTTATTTTACATTCTTTCCATGCACGATATTCTTTACAAGTATAAGCTGGTTTATCCCATGGTAATTCTAAATTTAAAGTAATTTATAAATTTATTTTATTAATAGATATAAGAAATAATCAATGAATCAATATTTATTTGAATAAGCCAAACACCTAAATGATTTTAATTTCTTTCATCAATATAAAAAAAATTATTTATGGTCAACATCAGAATTCATATTTATTAAAAATCCATTTCAAAAAATTTTAATCTAATATACGTGTGTCACAGGCACAATCCAAAATTAGATACTGTATATCATGATATACCTAAGAACATAGCAATCTAACTAAAAGAATATAATAAAATCAAGTTAATTTATAATATGTTTAGTAGCAGTTAGACAAATATGCAAAAGATAATTTTTTTTAAATGAAGCCATTAAAATATGATTTATTTTGATAATTAGTATAACAACATATGTAACTGAATATCAATTGTTAATACCTAAAATATATCATATATAAATTTAAATGCAAATAGTTCAATAATTAATCAGAGTAACTATTTAGTTTTTCTAATATAAATACATATATTTTTTATAAATTAGATATATGAAGTATTTTTTGCTACTAAGTTTACAAATCAGAATATAGAACTGTTATAATCTTAGAACTGAATAAAAAGCAGAAAAAGGAATATGAACTCTACAGTTAATGTGATTTTCAAGCAAAGAAGTGATGGCAATTTCAAAAGTAAAGTAATAAAAATTTTCTGCATACTAATTTGAATAAACCAGCTGGTATTTGTTATAACATAAAGCATAAAATTTAACACAGTCAGCCACAAAGAAGACTGTGTAGTAAAATAGTTGTTTTTGAACTTGGAGGATTTAGGTTTCACCTCCAGTTTTTCAGGAAGAGTCTGAACCTAGTCTGTTTAATCCCATCCATCAACCTTCCAGAAACTGGTTGCTGCCAACAGTATCCATCTGTGATTCGGTGGCATAATTAAAACTAACAAAAGTAATATAGGCACTTCCTCTTTTGTTATATCATATATTCGTGTACAGCACTCATTTGAGTTTGCATTTGTATTACTTGTCAGATAAAATAAAAAAATGAAATATCAAAGATTGGTTTTGTTTGAAATTATAAGTCAAAGCAAATATTGGCATAGCATATGCCATCAAAAAACAGATATAGCCTTTCTAACAAAAAAATAAAATGCAAGACAATTCATACTGCTTAGTTATATTAATGATTATCAATATCAAATTTAATTATGTTAATTTTTAAATATTGATATTTTATACATATATTATAAATACATTACATATATTTTTATGGAATAATTTTAAAAAATTTTAAATAAATTACAATTGATACCAAAAAAATAATAATACAAGCATACCTCATTTTATTGTGCTTCATTAATATGGGTTTCTCAATTATATTCTGTTTTTATTTTATATCTTAAATGAAAATTATCTGCAAAATAATACTTAGAGTAGGTATATAAAACATAAATTAACAAATAGACAGGTTGGGCCCAAAGCCATCCAGAAAAACTGAAGGTATGAGATCTGGAATCAAATTTCAATCCTCCAAGGTAATACACAAATGCTTTAAAATGCATCATATGGCCAAACTTTTTAAGCCTAGCACTATTGTGCACTTAATGAATAATAGTATAAATCAGGGATGAGCAACACGCAGCCCGTTAAACATGTTTATGCAGCCCGCCAAGCATTTCTAAAATTGAATTTATTTTATCAACTTTCTCCCATCAATATATTGTTATAAAATTAATTATAATAAAATGGTAGTACATACTAAACCAAAACAATTTTTTGTGACGAGTTACTCACTTGTCGGCGACTTGTTCAAACATGCAATACGAAAGCGCCGCGTCTGTGCTTGTTTGTGTTTGCTTCTGTCACACAATCCGTCAGACTGGTAAGCTGTTAACTAGCAATTTTAGCAATTCTTGTGTTTCTTGAAAGGCGTGAGTGCAATATTA
>AYEL01073710.1:0-26560 GCA_000484575.1 Olivierus martensii
CCACCTTAGTACGAAATTATAAAATTAACTAATTATTAACTCAATAGATGGTGGCACCATAGCTTTAATTCGAAAATAATAATTATTCTAAAAATATAACTTAAAACTTTATCTGCCAGGAGAAGTTTGGCTTGTTAGTTTGATTAATTTGTAAAATGGTTTATCCCCTGTTTGTTTGTTGTTTATAATTGAACAATAAATAATACAGTGCATAATAAAATAGGACAGGTCCAAGTTAACTTCCTCACAACTTGTTTACTTGGATCAGGACCTATGATCTCAAGTCATTGAATCTCTTGATTTGTTTCTTTACAAGATATTGTTTATGGGTTTGTTTTGCAAAGTCATGAATTCTAACAAAGATCAATAGCACTAATTACAACTAAACCTAACAGTTCTAGCGACTCTGCAATCCAGAGTTTGATTAACTGTTAGATCTAAGAACAACAAAATGATGTTAGAAACTTATACTAATAAATTGAATAAATTCTCAAAACAAGTTAAATTAACAAAAAAATAACTTTATTAGACTCAAAACACTTACAAAAGTTGTTAATAAATGCTTTATTGAAACTATAATAAAGCAACAATCAGTTAACCAACAAAACTTGATTAATCCAATTCAGATATCAAAACAACTATTCACAAGAACAAATCTTAAATACTAATTAAATACTTTTATTATTTTTCCTGGATCGTGGGTAAGGACCCAGGATATCTACACCTACTTGATCGCCGGGTTCTGTAACTGGCGCACTTTGCATCATTCCGGCTGGGCGTTGTTGGTCATACTTGACAGTTTGGCAAACGTGGCAGGATAAAACATATCCCTTAATGTCGGCAGCCATGGCTGGCCAATAGCACCTTTGTTGCACCTTTTTCAATGTTTTTCTTACGCCCAGATGACCGGCAGTCGGATGGTCGTGTAATTCTTTTAACACAGCAGTTCTAAGCTCCTTGGGTATTACTTACATTGATACAACACCTCGGTAAATCGTTGGTTGCATCGGCTTTTATATTGAGTGACGTACAGTCCCCTGTTGCTTCATTTACATAAATACACGTAACAAGTTTAAATTTATTAGCCTTACAGAGTTATTCATTCATGTCATCCTCTTTACAATTTAATTATACCGTGAACATAAAATTGATACAAGATCATTCTTATATTCTTATATCGGATCAGTGGTAGAACCTACGGGATCATTCTTATTTTCTCATATCGGATCAGTGGTAAATGTATTTAGATTAGATGATGTCATTATCTGGGACAGCTCTTCTGGAGGACGATTTCCGATTCTGTAACGCGTGATACTAACTACTACGACGGGGAATGTGGAAGTAAGTCAACTCTTAAATTAAAATATATTATGTTAGATAATAATGAAAATAACAATAAATAATAAAAGTGCATAATAAAATAAAATAGGATAGGTCAGAGTTGTTTTGCAAAGTTGCTAATTTCAACAAATACCAATAATACCAATACCAATAATAATAATAATAATTAAATACAACCTAATGGTTTTAATGACTTTACAAATCCAGAGTCCATCCTGAGCTCAGGTCTTTGTACTGTTTCCTACAATAAATACAGTAAAACCTCGATATTGCGAATCTCATGGGCACAAAAAAAAATTTGATGTAAAGAGTTTTCGAGATATCAAGATTCAATTTTAAATAAAGATTTTTATCAATAATACATGCCATAGTTTTTAATACTGTATAAGACACTTTTTTCCATGAAAATTAGCAGCATCTAAATACTCCTAATATGCTTTATTTATTATTATTGTTTTTAACATATATATCACTTTATTTTCATTAAAAGCTGTATATAATCCCAATCTAGATTTACTATCTTCCAACCAACCCAAGTTTTTTGTATGTTTCTCAGTGACTATGTATCTAACATCATTACATTCCTGGTTCCAAAGTAGTAGATATATTTATGTATTAATATGCATGAGTGAAGAGGAGAGAGGGTACCATTTTTTAATGTTATCTAGGTGGCAAAATATCTAGATCCAGCACTTCTATTTTATCATCTATAGGGAGATTAGAAGATAGCATTCCTAGTTTTTAAATTTGAATGTTGAATAACAAATTTCTTGGATCAAAAGTGTTGCAAAGTCGCGTATTAGAACGAATGTCAATAATTCCAATTATAAGCTAAACCTAACGGCTTATGTTAGATAATAACAATAAATAATAAAAGTGCATAATAAAATAAAATAGGATAGGTCAGAGTTAACCCGTCACAAAAGTTGGTAGTACGCCGCTTCCATAGACTCAATACTGACTTCGATGCCGTCGTCAAGTTATAGATGATAATTAAATTTATTAAATAGTATCATAACTTACTTCGATTAGTTTTAGCAATGTCACCCCATCCTGCCGAGATGACAGATCTCCATACGAATATATATACATCTTTATGGGGAAGAAGTACAGGTTGTATAAATCGTGAAACTGTCACAGGCATACAGAGTATTAGAATTCCAATATCATCCTTGCGAGTTTCATAGTTGTACGAATGATAAATACGAAATTCAGAAAATGTAACAGTAAGTCCTTTGCATCTATCGATTTCTCCCATTCTCCCATGCAATGATGAAATGTCCCTGCTGTTATGTACCAAAACACAATTATATAATATATCTAATTTTGTGTGATATCACAACTTACTTGTATAAGCATGTAGCGGCACCGAGTGAAGTTTGAGTTGTTATTAATGAGAACATACATTTGTATGAATCTTTATAATATACTGCTATCTGAAATTTATTTTAAAAATTCATATATGTATATTTATATGAGAATAATATATCTTAAAAAGGAAATTTATTCATTAGATTTATTTTATATACCAGAAAAGGCCAATCTCCGTTTTTCTTCACCTTAGTTCCCCCAATGAATCTAGGAATTCTTTCTGGAAGTATACAAGATATTGCTCAATTGTAAAGTCAAGAAAGAGAATAAATAAATATTAATTTACTAATAGAAAAATTCATAATTAAATAAACATAGCCCACAGCTACGGGAAATTATGAATTCCCAATCAAAATTGAAGTGTTAGATATCTTAATCAAAAATTTTACAACTGGCATTTACATATTTATAGTATGTGTTCGAGTATAAAACGAGAAACACCCCTTCATAAAAAATTTTATAACTGGCATTTACATATTTATAGTATGTGTTCGAGTATAAAACGAGAAACACCCCTTCAGGGTCGTATCGAGCCAATGGCCGCGTGATAAAGCTGTGTCTTATCACCCTGGAGGATCCGGGTTTAAATCCGATCTTCTTAGCCAGTTCTTCAGAAGGGGTCCGATTCAACCCGTTGTACCCTCTTCTTCAGCCTTTTGTTTGACCCCATCATGGGTATAAGCGAGCCTGTGATGGCTCTATAAGTGACCGCCGCCAGATAAAATATATCTCTTCTGCGATATGGCTGTTTAACTATACTAGCCTAACCAGTCTGGACATTCTATATGTATGTATGTATGTAAGGAGAATTTCAGCAGGCCATCACATCACTTGTGTGCAGGCATGTGGGTTCTCCTACTTTAGTATGATTTAATTTTGAATTAAACTGCCGAATTATACAGGGAATAGCTTTCGGCAACTTGAACTCCCTGCTGATCCCACATTGCGGCCAACACACAATGTGGGATCAGCAGGAAATTTGAAGGATGGAGTTCAATAAGTGGGGCCGGGATTCCTCATGAAAAATTGGAAGTGTTGGATCCGGAATCGATCTCGGTTCTTTAAGGTAATAAACAACTATTTTAACACTCAGCCATCCGGACCAATACTAGATCTGTAATGGCCCCGCCACTTAAAAATTGGGAAGATTGGAAGATGGCGTTAAATGAGCTAAATATGAAATCACAGCAAATGCATTTACTTTATAAACAAAAAGCACTTAGTATCTACTACAAAAATATTTATTTTTTTAAAAGGTAAGACAGTAATCATCATTTTATATCTTTAAATATTCAAATAAAAATTATAAAATCAACATGCATATAAAAAGATTGACAGGAATATATTCGATCAATTTATATTTTGATATAGTATTTATAGATGTATAAACATGGGTGACAAAGTTTTGTTATAAATCCCGTATCTAAACATAAAATCATAGGAGTATTGTGTACTTTAAAATATCAAATTTAAGTTTATAAATTTGATATTTTAAAGTACGCATTACTCCTATGTCACTTTAATTTTAAAATTGCATACTTAAAAGTGTTTTTATAGATAACAATTATATTTTAATAAAAATTAAATTATACTAATAAAGATACCTTAAATATAGAATAAAATATAAGGAATTTACCTGATAACGAATGATAAGCGTTGATTATCAAAAAAGAGATAAACCATCTTCGGGAGAATTAATATGATTATTTTATTGGAATAAAATAAAAAATAATACAATTATGATTTTAGTAATTTTTATAATAATTTTTAAGCATGTAAAATCTTGTTTTTATTAAGTAATTTAAGGCTGAATTACAGATCTTACCTTAATAATATCTTGTACTTCATAGATACACATAGAATAAAGATAAAATATAATAAATTGATATATAATACTTTTGTTTATTAGTTCTAGCATTTATTTATTCGAGTGAAAATATTATACTGATATTTTCACTTGTTTATACGAATGATTTTGTTGTTATTTTTCACATTCCTGTACTTAACATAGCGTTACAAAATAAAATCGAGTTCAAATTTTAATATTTATCAGATATATTTAACAAGTTTGTAAATAAAATTAATTACAGTATATAGTGTATAATATACTAATTATAAAATTATACTGTATAGCAGTATACTGTATTATACAACTGTACAACAAGTAGTATTGAAAAAATTATTCGTCTACTTTTCTAAACTTCCTTTTGTTTAGAATGATTGAAGAGACATGGAGTCCATGGGGAGTTTAATGTAGAAATTTTCGTTTCTGACATCATTAATAGGGTCAGAAAAGTCGGAAAAATTGCCTGTGGGACCGTCTAGTGCTGAAACGTCAGGTTCTGAAACTAGGAGCAATTTAGATCGAGTTAGTCCAGCACGTTTAATACCTAAACGAGCGAACACCAACATTTTGGTAAAAAAATTAGAAGCGAACATGGGTAAGCGATTCGTCAGGGATCCAGAAGTGATGCCAGAAGCGCGGAAACAATCAACAATCATCTATATATAGGATGTTTCTTAGCACCCGTATCACCCTTTTTTCTCGGAAACGTGATGAGATAGGAAAGTAGGAGAAGTTCATTCAAAACTTCATTGTAATTATTTTAACTCCCTCTTATCAGGATCTTAAGCCGGATAAACGAATTGCCTATTAATCCGTAAACATATGCAAAATACCATTTATAAGTTGTAAATTAAACAAAAAAGATATATACGTTGTATATGAAGATTTATTAAATCAAATCAATAACATTCACTTGCCTTTTCGATTTGAATTCATTTTTGAAGCAAAATTACGGCATTTTCATAAGATTTTTATTAATTGCAGACATATTATATTTCTCTGAGATATATCTTATCGCTTTCTTCCTTTCCGAATAATTTATTCATTTTTGTTCGTTTTTCTCTCCACACACAGCTCCACAAAAATGTTGACGGTTAAAGCGCGAACGGATAAGAGTGAGTCTACTGTATTGGAAAAAATATGGACTAAATCAGGAATATAATTTCAATATTGACTAAAAATACTGATAAGAAATTAGAATGGTTGTTCATTATATAACTATTCTAGTTAACTACTCAACAATTCTTTGTTTATGAGCATAAACAGGTTTATCTTTCAAAAACAACAAACAGAAAATATTTCTAGATCAATATGTAGGATGAAAATTAGTTTATTCAGACAATTATCTAATCTGCCATTTGATATATGCTATAGTTCAATTTCTATATATCTTTTACTGATATTACTTAAATATTTTTTAATAGATATAACTATGAACAACTATCGAATGATAAGAAAAATCATATATAACCAGTTGGAATATATATATTCATCTTTTTCGTATTAAAAGGATAAGAAACTCGATTCTGTCATGGACGTTCTTCTGTTTTTCCTATTTATTTTAACGACGATTGCTTTGCTGAAGTGGTTTATGTAAGTATTGATTTATCTGTTCTTATTTTTAATTAATTATGCAATTATTATATTTGTCTCAACTACAAATTTCAAACAGATAAGAATCACGACAATGATATCAAGGCAAATCCTTGTATCAAAGTGAATACAGTTCTTAAAGCAAATCCTAACTGTTATGAATCCGATACATGGTTTAAATTATTTATTTTACATTTAAATATACTGTTTGATAATTTGAAAACATGATATTTCAAGCTTGAAAATCAAAATTAAAGTGAGATCAGTTTGAGGTAGCAAAAACCAAACTGTTATGAATCCGATACATGGTTTAAATTATTTATTTTACATTTTAAATATACTGTTTGATAATTTGAAATCATGATATTTCAAGCTTGAAAATCAAAATTAAAGTGAGATCAGTTTGAGGTAGCAAAAACTATTCTTCTACAGTGTTCATTTATAAATCAAATTTGAATTATTATTATTTATGTTGCTTAAGATCTTTGAGAATTTTATCAAAATCGGATTAAAAAAAAGGTTTTGAAGCATTTAATGAATAAATTGTTGTGTATGGTTTTAATCAATTATCATTTCCAAAATGCATTCTCATTCAAAATGATGAAAGTAATCTTTTCATATTGAAAAAACATTTTGCAACACTATCATTAATAATGTAAATAAATAGAAATTGCAAATCTGAAACTTCTCTTTGAAAGCAGAGAGTTCTTTGAGACAGGATATTTTTGCTAACAGATATTGTCATTTTTTACTCAGAGTATTAAGTGACGGGGCGAAACAAGTCCTTTCACAGGCTATCCGCCCTTTGGGAAGAAATCTTTTTTATTTGTCAATAGATGGCCACTTTCCATTCAGGAAGAACACTAAGTGGCAAGGCTAAACAAGTTTTTACACTGGCTGCCCACCCCTGAGGAACGAGTCAGTCAGATTGTGGAGGACGGGGATCGAGGGGCTGGTCCCGGATCCCATGATAAATATTTTCAAGGGATGGGACCCGAGACTCGAACCAGGGTCCTCCAGAGTGGAAAGCCAAGCGTTCCATGCGGCCAGTCTGGCTGACTGTCTCTGAAGATTAGCTGTCAGTAAAGGATGGGGATAAATTCTGATCCTTTCTGAAAAAAATCTACAGATGTGACAGGGAATTGAATCCGGATCCTCCAGGTTGGAAGCGCAGCACTCTTCCACCGCGGGCCATTCGGCCAACCAATTTAATTATATTAATTTATACTATTCCTGATAGTGCTATTTGAAAGTCTTTTCGTAACGATATTTGTTTTCATTCGATTTATTAATATTATCAGTTATTTTGATGAAAAAACAAGATATCAGCTATATATCAGTTAAACGATTAATATTATCAGGTATTTTTCAATTTGTGCTTTTTGCAAAATCGTTGTGAGAGCTTTAAGAGCATGGAATGTAAGGGCATTATCCATGGTAAATTTGATATCAGTTGTTCCTGAAATCATTTTTTAAAAACTGCTAGCATTCATTTCATGATGGTAAAATCTTCTGTTAACTTTTCAGAATTAAAAAAATATACTAAAACATTTGGCAGAAAGTCATCTTTAAACCAGCGTAAGAAATATCATAATGTATCTGGTTCATTTACATGATGTATCTGTTTCATTTACATTTACATGATGGTACTTTAAGTACCGAGGCCTTAATACTTTTAATATCTTGCCAGTCTTTAAGATAAACGTGATTTGTATGAATCCAAGTTTCATTTTGATAAATTACGGGTTTATAATTGCGTAATGGGTCTTTGTTTATTTCCTTTAAAAACAGTTTTTTTTATTTTTAAAAATATAATTTCGTTCTATCAGTAATGTTCTTAAGAAGTGGCGCTCGAAAGAACAAATATATCTGATCAGCTTATTTGCTGTTTCATTACGTTGAGTAATCTGCCTCTACGACGTAACTGTCAGCAGTATGAGCAACTGAGAGAATTTAAGAGAAGCTGCTTCATACGCTTATAACAAATTTGAGACAAACCTAGGTCAATATTTTTGCAACAGAGTCTATTATGATTTAACTAAGTTAAGTTAGTGAAGTCGTCATGGGATATACTTTATATGCGGACTGCCACATTTAGAGCGCATCACAGACTAATCAACATCAATGGTGTAGTCAACTGGGACATTTTTTTTTTGTTAACAGATGTGGAGCGGGTCGTTTCTTCGCGTCCTATTTTTTATTTTTTGTCAACAGATGACGCCACTTTCCACTCAGTAAGAGCACTAAGTGGCGGGGCGAAACAAGCCCTTCCACAGGCTGCCCACCCCTGCGGAGGGGTCAGCCGGATTGTGGAGGACGGGGATCGACGGGCCGGGCCCGGACCCCCTGCCCAACGGTTGGGTGGGGCGGATTGTGGAGGACGGGGATCGACGGGCCGGAGCCGGACCCCATGATAAATATTTTCAAGGTGTGGGACCCGAGATTCGAACCCGGGCCCTCCAGAGTGGAAAGCCGAAGCGTTTCCACGCGGCCAATCCAGCCGACCTTCGCGTCCTATTGCATACACATCGTCGACACACTGTCGCCGTACTAATATAAACATCCATTCTTTAGTAAAATTAGTTGAGTCGGCCAATCCGGCCGACTCAAGTGGGACATTGAAGGATTGTTTTAGGTTAGTGTAGTTAAGCCACCATATCGCATAAGGGATATACTTTATCTGGCGGCGGCCATTGTAGAGCCCATCACAGGCTAGCCAACACCCACGATGGGTCAACTGGAAGGTTTTTTTTGTTTTTGTCAAGCGTGTGTCTACTTAAGAGTCTACTGTTACTGAACCTAGCGATATTCATTTACAGTGTCGATTTTATTTAAAATTTTTAAATGTTTGCCAAGATGTCAAGAAAGTATTTTACAGTTTCAAGTAAAATTGCTTTGCAGGATAAAATTAAGCCATTTAATACAAGCCATCGTAGACTTGCTGAAATAAACTTAAATCTACCATAGCACCTCTCCTACAACAAGAAAATCAACTGCGTGAGGAGTGGGCAATACAGAAAGAAATTCCGGGGATACTATGTGACGGGACGAAACAAGCTCCTTCCATATGCTGCCTACTTTTGCAGAGGGATCAGCCGGATTGTGCCGAACGTGGATCAACGGAGCGGGTCCAGACCCCATGATAAATATTTTCAAAAGGTGGGACCGAAACTCGAATTCGGATCCACCAGAGTGGAAAGTTTTTCACGCCGCCAATCCGGCCGACTTCAAATCGGAAGGTTGAAGAATGGAGTTTAACGGGCCAACTCCGTCGGCTGGATTGGCCGAGTCGAAACGCTTCGGCTTTCCACTCTGGAGGATCCGGATTCGAGTTTCGGTCCCACCCCTTGAAAATATTTATCATGGACTCCGGGCCCGGCCCGTCGATACCTATCTTTCACAATCAGACTGATTCCTCCGCAAGGGTGGGCAGCCTGTAGAAGGGCTTGTTTCGCCCCGTCACTTACTTTTCTTCCAGAATGCAATGTAGCGTCATCTTCTGACAAAAATAGAATGGTGCGGGCCCGGACCCGGAATTAAGTTGCTGATCCACTGCTTTACTACGCAGTCATTCAGACAACTTTTAACTATATAAGATAATATTAGTATTTATATTTAAAATTTTTATAAATTGTCCGGGCCCGGACCCGGAATTAAGTTGCTGATCCACTGCTTTACTACGCGGTCATTCGGACAACTTTTAACTATATAAGATAATATTAGTATTTATATTTAAAATTTTTATAAATTTTCCGTAATAGTAGCTAAACTTGTTTTGACAAAAGTATCGATGACAGAAAAACGTTCTAACTTTAAAAAACTATAATTCGAAGTGGCAGAATTCAGGTTAAAACTAAAGTAGGATAATTGTTGGTTTTATTACTGTAAAATAATGTTGATGACAGATCATAAATATGAATTGTGACCCCAGCAAATTTTCGTATGTACTGCACTGCATTGAAATCAAACGCTCTTGCCAGAGGCCATAAGAGTATCAAAACAATAAAATCATGCGAATTTATGATTTATATGAGTTTGAAAATCCGCGCCAAATTTAATCAATAAAAAAATATAGAATTCGAAAAACCGCGTATATTGAAACAAAACAGCGTTAAACGAGCAGCGTTAAGAGAGGTCTTACTGTATTAATTATTAATGAGAATATTTATGGATCAGAAAAACTATCGGATGATTTGATAGTTAATATTTAGAATCAGTTTGTAATTAAAAATTTTAGGTGTGCTGTGAAATTAAATTATTGGTAAGTTTAACGCTACTGAATTTGCACAAAAGATAATGTAGTGATGAGTTAATTAAGACCTCAGAATGTGCTGGCCAGATTCGCAAATAAGTAGACACAGATGGTGAAGAATAGGGATTAAAACATGTAGTCACGTTACAATATTTTGCTGTGCATGTGACTACAACAGCAGTGGCTCTTCAAACAAGTTAATTGGTACCCTCCATGTGTACAATTTGTACATGAGAACAAAAAATTTGCTTTCCTAGCGACAATTGCATGCGTAACTAATGAAAAGGGAGTAAATCTTTGATATGCTATAACAAAATTACAATAACATGAAATTCTATTGTAGATTCAAATCAGACTATACAATGAAGTTTTTTTTTTTTAATCTTTGATTCTATTTTTATTGAAATACTTTGAAAAGTATCCGTATTGTACAGATATTTATGATAACTTTTAATATCAGATAATTTAAAATTCATTTATTAAATGATAAAATAATTAATCCCTTGACTCTCAATTAGTAAAATTTTCTCCAAGCAAGAATGTTTTTCTTTTCTTCTTTATGAATATCAATCATGGCTAATAAAATTAAAGCTTTATTTTTCTTTCTCAATCAATTAAATCAATTTTAGTTCCACTCAAGTTGCTAATTCTCAAAATAAGTAGCAACAATGTTCATCATTATTATAATTTTATTGGATGATTTTATCTTTCTTCATTGGCTGGTTATCCATTGCATCACAAATTCAGTTTCTTGATGTGGCCACTATTTGCTGATTACATGAAAGACTCACAGACTCCAGATATTTGGTAGTTATTTCTGGACTATAAGTTTACATATTAAATCATATAGAGAATATTCCTTTTATATGAAAAATTTGATAATTATTTCATAACATATTTTATTATTATTATCAAACTTTAATATATGAAAATGTAGTAAGACCCCGCTTAATGCTGCTCCGTTTAATGCTGTTTCGATATAACATGTTTTTTTCAAATTCTATATTTTTATTGACTCAGTTTGGCGTGGATTTTCAAATTGTTATTCTTACATAAATCCGAAATTTCAGGAATTTGTTGCATTGTGCCATCTCATAGTGCGTTTGATATCAGTGCAGTGCAGTGCATATGAATGTCTGCTGCAGTCACAGTTCATATTTATGATCGATCATCTATGTTATTTTGCAATAATAAAAATAATAATTATCCGATTTTAGTTTTAACCTGAATGCTGCCACTTTAAACTATAATTCCTTGAAGTCTAGAATGTTTTTCTTTCATCAATATTTTTGCATTGTTTATAATTTACTGCAATCTGATTACTGCTTTTTGTTCTTAAAAATTTTCTAATTGCGAATTTTTTCACGAATGATTTATGAATACAAATCGATATTACAATAAAGTTTACTGCAGTCTGATTACTGCTTTTTGTTCTTAAAACTTTTTATTTTCTAATTTTAAAATTTACTGCATTTTGTTCTTAAAACTTTTTATTTTCTAATTTTAAGAATTCATGAATGATTTATTATGAATCAATTTAAAACTTTTTTTCTAATTTTAAGAATTTTTTCATGAATGATTTATGAATACAAATCGATATTAACAATAAAATGCCTATAATTAATGATGCTTTTTGTTCTTAAAACTTTTTATTTTCTAATTTTAAGAATTTTTTCTGATTACTACTCTTTGTTCTTAAAACTTTTTATTTTCTAATTTTAAGAATTTTTTCATTGAATGATTTATGAATCAATGATATTAGCAATAAAAAATGGTATATTAATGTAATATAATAGTAATAATACATGCTACAAAATAAAATAAAAAAATGCTATGTATTTACAAAATAAAAAAATGTATATATATTTTTTTATTCACTGTCCCATTTCACCTATTCCCATTATTGCTATGAATATAATAGTAATAATATATGTTACAAAATAAAATTTAAAGAAATGCTATGTATATATATATTTATTCACGTAATAATACATGTTACAAAATAAAATTTAAAAAATGTTATGTATATTATAGTAATAATACATGTTACAAAATAAAATTAAAAAAATCCTATGTATACAGTAATAATACATGCTACAAAATAAAATAAACAAAAATGCTACGTATATTGAATTGATATTAGCAATAAAAAATGTCTATAATTAATGTAATACAATAGGTAACGATATTTAGCAATAAAAAATGTCTATAATTAATGTAATACAATAGTAATAATAAATAAAATATGTCTATAATTAATGTAATATAATAGTAATAATACATGCTACAAAATAAAATAAAAAAATGCTATGTATTTACAAAATAAAAGATATTAGCAATAAAAAATGTCAATAATTAATGTAATACAATAGTAATAATACATGTTACAAAATAAAATTAAAAAGAAATGCTTGTATTATTAGTAATAATATATGTTACAAAATAAAATTTAAAAAATGCTATGTATATATTTTTTTCACCATCTTGTTTCATCTATCCTCATTATTTACGTGCTATAATGACCTCACTTAACGCTTTGTTTTCTTAGAATATATCCCCCGCATTAAATGGGATCTTACTGTATAAAATTATTGTTATTAACTAATTATTCTTATGTGATGTTAAAGTGATATAATGAAAAAGTTCTCTTTCTATTTTCATGTGGCATACAGCATATTATTAAAACTTTCAAAATAAATTGTTAACCCTATTCCTTGTTTAAAACTTTTATTTTATGACATGCAAGTTCAAAAAGAGTTGCCATCATTAGCCTAGAAAGTCCCAATATCTGCTTCTAATCATGGAAAGGCATAGGCTCTTGGGAAATAGGAGGAGGAAGAGGAAAACAAAGAGATACAAGGCTGTACTCACTGGTTTAGCCTTAGAATAAGGAAAGGAAGTGAGAAGATGTAAGGAGAGTAAGAGGAAAGGAAAAGGATCCTATCAGGAGTGTGATAGGTCACTGGGAAAGTAGAGACAGTATTTGCCATTTATTAAATTTGACTTACAGTTTGCTGAATACAGAGTTACAAAGTATAATATTGTTACATAATTTTTAACATAAAATAAATGATTATAATTAACAAAAATAAATAAGGATTGATTAGATAAAATAAAACGAACAAAATAAGCAATGATTGATTAAATAACAAATGATTTATATAATTGATTATATAAATTAGAAATTTAAACAATAAACGATAATTAAATTAAGGAAATAGGGGTAACAATAAACGTAATATGAAAGAAACAAACAATTAACAATATTTTTTTTTTTATAGAATAAACACAAAATTAAAAATTTAGAAATTAGTAGCACATCCATTCTCATACTAGTTGAGATGTTGAGAAGTCTTTTCTTCTTAAATTAATTATGATGAGAAGTCTTTTTCTTCTTAGTCTTCTACAATTCTACAACAATGGTTTTAGTTCCCACTGAAACCGGGAATAAGAGCTGCAGTCTTTATTAGGTATTCCTTAAATGCTTTATGAATATTAATATCGTCAATGATTTGGTTTAAATCACAAGGCCAATTATATCCTTTTAGAAGAACAGTTCTTTCGAAATCATCTTTAAGACTATTATAGTGTGGGCAGTAAAAAATAAAATGATTAACATCTTGGGTTCCTTGTCCGCAGTTACATTGATCAGTGTTTTTTATCTGAAATCTTTTAAAATAATGATTGAATCTACCATGTCCCGTGATAACTTGAGAGATAAAGGCATTGGGGATAAAATGTTCATTTTTTTGTAAATTACTAATGTTAGGTATGAAAGAAAATGCACGTCTTCCAGTGGACGAATTGACCCATTCTTGTCATTTTTCGTTTATCAAGTTATTTATAAAGTTTTTTATAAATATTATAGGGACTCTATTATATTTGGTTGGATGAACAGAGTCAGCAGCTTTTTTGGCTAAAAAATTAGCTTTTTCATTTCCTTCTATACCAGAATGACTGCGTACCCAATTGAAAAAATATTTTTGCCCCTGTTCATGGAATACAATATTTCATGTATTTCTTGCACCAATAAGTATTTACTGTTGACGTTATTAATAGCTTGTAGAGCTACTTTACTGTTGGTAAAGATTTGATAATTTCCATGAAATTGGTTGAATTTGATAAATTGAAGAGCTCTTAGAATATCTTGAAGTTCTGCTTGTAAAATTGTACAATATGAACTAAGCTTAAAATAGCCTTGATATAGAATAGTGTCGTTTACATTGAAAACAATTATGCCTTGTTCCAACCCTGTCATTACATTTAGAACCATCAGTATAGATTTTTAGACTGTTGTATTGATTAGTAGAATTATTGTCATTATAAGTAATTTTATCATGTTATTATCTGAAGGATGTATTGAATGCTCTTCAGTTAATTTGATGTCTATTTTATGTTTGATTATAATATCAGCAAGTTCTTCACATTTAAAATCAAGTCCCACATATAAACAAAAGTCCTTTGTATTAGTAAGATTTTCAGGATAATTAATACATTTATTGACATTATAAGTAATTTTATCATGTTATTATCTGAAGGATGTATTGAATGCTCTTCAGTTAATTTGATGTCTATTTTATGTTTGATTATAATATCAGCGAGTTCTTCACATTTAAAATCAAGTCCCACATATAAAGAAAAGTCCTTTGTATTAGTAAGATTTTCAGGATAATTAATGCATTTATTGATCCATATCAATTTTTTAAATTTTAGATTGATTGGTATTATTCCAGCCATTATTAGAAGGGCATTAGTTGGAGAGATTCTAAATGCCTTACAAATTTTTAGGGCTATTAATCTTTAAAAGCTTAATAGTTTATTTTTAATATGATGTTTTAAAATAGCATTGCCCCAACTTTCGGCAGCATATGTTAGTATCGGCTCTATTAAATTGTTGTACATAATTTTTATAATTTTTGTGTAAAGGACCCAGCCATTGCCTGCGATGCTACTGAGTAGATTTAAAGAGATCAAGGCTTTGTTACAAATACAATGTGTATGTTCAGTCCACGAGAGTTTTTCATCAATTATTACTCCTAAATATTTAAGGGTGGAAGAAATCCCTTGGGAAATACTACACTGTACATTTAGAATGATATTTATGATATATATTAGGTTGATGCATAATTCCATAGCGTTTTAAATATAGTGTTCCAACCCTGTCATTACATTTAGAACCATCAGTATAGATTTTTAGACTGTTGTATTGATTAGTAGAATTATTGTCATTATAAGTAATTTTATCATGTTATTATCTGAAGGATGTATTGAATGCTCTTCAGTTAATTTGATGTCTATTTTATGTTTGATTATAATATCAGCAAGTTCTTCACATTTAAAATCAAGTCCCACATATAAACAAAAGTCCTTTGTATTAGTAAGATTTTCAGGATAATTAATACATTTATTGATCCATATCAATTTTTTAAATTTTAGATTGATTGGTATTATTCCAGCCATTATTAGAAGGGCATTAGTTGGAGAGATTCTAAATGCCTTACAAATTTTTAGGGCTATTAATCTTTAAAAGCTTAATAGTTTATTTTTAATATGATGTTTTAAAATAGCATTGCCCCAACTTTCGGCAGCATATGTTAATATCGGCTCTATTAAATTGTTGTACATAATTTTCATAATTTTTGTGTAAAGGACCCAGCCATTGCCTGCGATGTTACTGAGTAGATTTAAAGAGATCAAGGCTTTGTTATAAATACAATGTGTATGTTCAGTCCACGAGAGTTTTTCATCAATTATTACTCCTAAATATTTCAAAGTTAACTTCCTCACAGTGTTAGTCAAATAAAGTAGCTCAAAACTGCAAAAGTTAAAATATTTTTTTGAGTAAGGTAATTTACAGTTGTGAAAAGCAAATACTATAAAGATATGTTGTAATGATAATTTTAAAAAAATATTTTAGTTATAATAATTTTTCACATAAAGCCAAATTTTTTCAATCGGATTTTTGCAAGTCTGTGATAATCTATGTATATGTTATTTAATTAATTATTTTAAGAAATGAAAAACAAATTAATTAACTCTGCTTATAATCAAACTATTTTAAAATTCAACAAATTAGAGCACATATTAGCAGTTTTACCTTATAAATGTTTTTTAATTTATCATAACGTTTTCGGATTACTCCATCTTCAATGATATTCGATCAGCTACAGAATGCATCTAAATTTTCTTTTTCATTATAATCTTCGTAATTGCATGTTCGAAAAATATAATTATAATAAATTGAATAATATATATTAGATTAAGTAGAACAAAAAAAATACATTTTATAATTAAAACCAAAACCTTAATACGATTCAGTTCAAATTACTTCTAAGTATTTTATAGTGCATATAACCACGCAGATGGAATGCCTTCTATTGTCTTTTCATTAATAATAATATCTCTCTTGCTGTTTTTTATTATAATGATTCTATAAGAAATGTTTCTTTCTGATTTGTGCAACTTCTGATTATTCTGGCATCTTGCCATCTTACCATGACGTTGTTTTCATAACATCTTGTCTCTATTGTCGTAGTTAGGTTAGTTTGTTCTGTCTTTCCGGTGATACGAATAGTATACATAGCACTAACAGCAGTTGAGATAAGAAAACGTAATTTTAATCATTTAATATAACGTAACAAACGTTTTCGGCCTTTTAAGCCATCATCAGGTTACATACAACGTACAACTGGAAAAAGATTCTAGAACAGATACGTTCGTTTATAGAACACTATTTGTTCAAACAATAGAATGGTTATATCTTGTGTATATAAAATATACACAAGATATATTAGTTTTTACTAGTTTTATATATCTTGTGTATATATATAAATATTATAATCGCTTATTTTATGTATCACTAAAAATGTAAATATTATGTAATCCTCTACAAATAATATTTTATAATCGTTAAAGTCACCCAAAAATTTGTTAATTTAAAAGACTGCAGTTGCCATAGCAACATTGTTGTTGTTCTTTTTTTCTAATGTAGTACCTGATGATGGCGTCAAGCCGAAAACGTTAGTGCTATTAAAGTTTTTTAAAGCTAACATTGATCTGTTTTTCTCAGCTGCTATTAGTGCTAATAGTACAATTTTCAGTAGTAATACTCTTCTTGTTGTAAGTCCCAGTTGTTTATTGGTACTTTATAGACCCTTTGTATCATCATTTCCTGTTCTTTATCCTTTTTGTTTCTTAGTATATTAAATACGGTCAGAGCTTTCATTGGGACTACTTTCTTGTTATTCTTTTTAATTATATTTTTTATAGTTTTAAAGTTGCTCATGCTGAACGGGATTTTTATGTATTGGTCTTGTTGGGTGTCCTTGGGTATGCTGGTTGCGTTTCCTTGTTGGTTCATGTTGTCTATTTTTGTTTTATTGAGATCTACCACTTTATCGTAACTTTTTCATTACATAGTAAATTAAAAAACATTTATAAGATAAAACTACTAATAAGTGCTTTAATTTGTTAAATTGAAAAACAATTTTTTTAATGAAATTAAATTATAAAAATCAATTTTTTAATGGTATTTAAATATTTAAAAATGTAGTTTATGATTATAATATTTATAATAGTAAATAAATTTAATAGATATTTTATTTATTCTATAATACAAGTTATATCTGATTTGTATGATTTTAATTTATATAAATCATAAGAGTTATGTTTCTAATCAATTTGAACACATTTTTTTAAGTTAAACAATATAAGTTTTCAAATTTTGGATTTATGCTATTCAAAAGTTTGAAAGATATAAATGACTATTTTTTAGAGATCAAAGCTCATAATATCTAATCAGACAAATATAGAGAATGTAATTTAAGAATTTATAATAATTTAAATTCTCTAATATAATATACAAGGTTACCAAAAGTTGCATCTGTAGGGTTTATATTTAAAATTAAAAAAATATATAATCTTTGTGTTTTTAACTGATTAATGACTCCCCCAGCAGTTCAATAATTAATTGATAGTTTTCTTGGATATTTATTATTGAATTATAGAAAAATATATGCGAAATATGTTTTATCATATAAATATTAACTCCATTAATATTTATATAAAACATGATGCATATCTTATATATCCATAATTATAAAGATACTTTGGAATGCATTTTTTAATATTTATTTAATAGTAAGATATGCATTATTTTAATAATAAGAATAACCAAAAACAGCATCATATTTTTAAACATATTTAAAGAATTATTTAAAATCCTATAAAACAAATTAATATATATAAATCCCTATGGAATTTGACTTTTGTTAATCTGTGTAATCATTGTTTCAAACTATATTATTGAGATTTTTTTCTCTTTTCTTAAGATGAACATTATATGCTTGATTCTTCTTATTATAACATATGTTGGAAGATCTATCCAAGTAAGTTTTAAAATTTATATTTTATTAATGTGATACAATAGGTTCTCTACTTACATGAATAATTCATTTTGAAAATTTTCATGTATTGGGTGTACAAATTAATTTGGTCCGTTTTCAATAGATGGCTTTGGCTGTCTGGCTGGTTCATAGTGACAGCTGACTTTCACGTTTTCAGAGAGGTTAGACATCTGTCAATAACATTCAGTTTATATCGCTTCGAGATTCACGGTCCGTTTTCAATAGATGGCTCTGGCTGTCTGGCTGGTTCATAGTGACAGCTGACCTTGACGTTTTCAGAGAGGTTAGACATCTGTCAATAACATTCAGTTTATATCGCTTCGAGATTCGTACAAAAACCTTGTTTTTTACTGTGTTGAATATGTCAAATTTTGTGTTAACTAAGCAGCATTTGCGGGAGATTTTAGTTTTTTGTTTTAATTGGAAGAAAGTGTAGCTGAAGATCTCAGGTCAAAGTTCACACTTGTCCCCACAACATGCTTCTCTGATATCGCATGTCCAGAGGGTGACATCAGCACTCTCAGGTCAAAGTTCACGCTTGTCCCATCAACGTGTCTCTTCGATATCATGTGTCCAAAGGGTCACATCAGCGTCACTACAGTACTCCCCCTTTCAAGAGAGGAACTGAGATGCTCAACAAGCAGTTTCCGTACGATTCATGATTCAAAAGCAAGGCAATTGGGTGCCTTATGAACTGAAACCGAGAGACATTGAAAGGCGATTTTTCACTTGCGAGTAGCTGATTCAAAGGCAACAAGGAAAGGGTTTTTACATCGGATTGTGATTGGAGATGAGAAATGGATATTCTACGACAACCCCTAGAAGAAAAAATACTACGCTATGCCTGGTCAATCGTTTCCACCGACACCAAAGCCGAATATTCATGGTTTGAAGGTCATGCTCTATATCTGGTGGGACCAAAATGGTGTTGTATACTGAGCTGCTACAACCTGACGATTCCATTACGAACAATCGGTATAGGCTACAATTGATTCGTTTGAGCCGTACATTATGAGAAAAATGACCGGAATATGAGCAAAGACATGACAAAGTTGTTATTCTGCATGACAACGCTCGGCCTCATGTCGCCAAAGTCATAAAAAAATATTTGGAAACGCTCAAGTCGGATATTTTACTGCACCCGCTGTATTCTTCGGACATTGCTCCTTCTGATTACTGATTGTTCCGATGGATGCAGCATTATTTGGCAGGTCACCGGTTCACTTCTTTTGCAGAAATCGAAAATTGGCTTCTAACTTGGATTGCCTCAAAAGATGAGACATTTTTTTGAGATGGAATTCGAAAATTGTCTGAGAGGTGGGAAAAAGTAGTAGCCAGCGATGGACAATACTTTGATTAATCTGTTCATTCATTTTGTTTTGAAATAAATGCATGTTTGACCACAAAAAAACGAACCGAATTAATTTGTACTCCCAATATGTTAAAAATCATATGTTCAGTAGTGCTTAAATTCCATATATATCTAGTTCTTATTTATAGTCTCCATTTACATTTTCTCAAAGATGTGTATTTGAAAAAATATTCCAATTATAGTAATATTGGGTTGTCTGAAAAGTCACAAGGCATTTTTGTAACAGATGGCGATTGTTCATTTTTGGAAGTACTACAGTTATTTGCATTTATATTATTGTTATGTCATTTAACAGCTGATAGTTTTAACTTCATTTTAAAAAAAATTGATCCATTTTTTTATTTTTTACAAATTTTACAAGAAGTAGATGGAAGACCAAACTTTGCATTTTCGCCATATTTTATTGTTTTACTTCCGTAAAGGGAAAAACACACATTAAGCTTGTGAAAAGTTGCATAAAGTTTACAGTGACAATGCTCTACAAGAAGGTTAGTGCCAACAATGGTTCACAAAATTCTGTGCTGGTGACTTTGATCTCAACAATGATCCTCATTTAAGAAGGCCGACCGAGGTTGATGACGATAAAATAAAGGCATTAATTGAGTCAAACCATCGTTACACGACACGAGAGATTGCAGAAACATTGAATATCCATCATTCAACTGTTCATGACCACCTGAAGAACCTGGGATACATAAGCAAGCTCGATATTTGGGTTCTTTGTGAACTTCTTTGAGTTCATTTGATGGCACGCATAAACATCTATGACATGCTCGTTAAATGTGAGGAAAATGATCTTTTTTGAAGCGATTGATAAAGGTGATGAGGAGTGGATCATTTACAACAATGTGGTGCACAAACAATCTTGTCCTGGCGTGATGATCCATCTCAAATGACATCAAAAGCAGACATTCATCAGAGGAAGATTATACTCTCAGTATGATGGCATTTTAAAGATGTCATGTTTTTTGAGATTCTACCAAGGAACCAAACAATCAATTCAGATGTGTACTGTCGGCAATTTAACTTTTTGAACAAATCCGTCATCCAGAAACATCCAGAGCTCATTAATTGTAAAGAAGTTATGTTCCATCATGACAATGCAAGACCACACACAAGTTTGATCACCCACCTAAAAAATATTGGAGCTTGGATGGGATGTGTTGCCACACTTACCATACTCGCCTGACTTTTCATCAGGCGAGTATGGTTGCACCATCAGACTTCTACTTGTTTCGCTCTCTTCAAAACTCCATGTGTGGTATGACGTTCAATTCAGATGAAGCTATAAATCAGCACCTTGTTCAGTTTTTCACCAATAAAGAGAGGTCCTTCTGTGAATGAGGAATTATGAAGTTCTCTGAAAGATGGCAAAAGGTTATCGAGCAAAATGGGCAATATATCTTTGATTGATCTTTGTTCTTTATATAAATAAATATACTTTTTAAAACACAGAAAAATTGTGTCATGACTTTTCAGACAGCCCAATACATTCCCAAAGTGATATGCTGGCAAATTTTTTGGGATGCAAAACTTGGAGCTGATATACAGATTGCCCTCGAATTATAAGTCCATAAGTCAGAAATGACTCATTATTCATAATCATAACAATTTTAATAGTAATAATAGGCAAGGAATACTGAATCTTTAAGCTGTATAATCACCCAGATTTGATCTTGGGTCCTTAAGGTTATAAAATAATCCAGAATTGAATCCAGTCTCCAAAGTATAAAATCATCTGCAATTGAATCTGAATTCCCAAGGTGGTAAGTGATTGCTTTACTACATTTTTAATAAAACAAAAAAAGCATTTCCAGCTAATATGCTATGAAAATAGCCAAGTTTGGAATATCATAAGGGCCATTATAAGATTAGAATATTATAAGTTGAATGATCATAAGTTGAGGACAACCTGTATTGTTTTTAATTAAGTTAGCATTTGGACTGCACATGAGGAGTAGTTATACAAAAATTTAGACAAGTTTGACACATATTCTTAAAAAGCTTTACCATCTCTGAAATATTCCATATTTCAGATATATATAAAATATTTCATAGCTATTTGATTTGGAAAACAACCAAAAATTATCATTTGCAAGATGGAAAGCTATTTTTTCTAACTCATCTGGTATATTATATTAACTGAATTAGAGTTGTTTAATATCCTAACCTCAATATCTGAACATTCATGAATTCAGTATTTGCATGATAGCCATAAAATTTGAATACGTATTGCTTTTAACAAAAACTGCAAAATGGAAGATGAATTAAGCTGTTAATATACAAGAATGATACCTATAAAATACCAGCTCGATCTGACCAAAATTCAAAGAAAGTATTTAAGCAAAATAAATAACAATAGTTTGAAATTGTGTTTATTCTTTTGTAAAATCATGACAATGTCTTTAGTCACTATTCCATTCTGAACAAGGTTACATGTTCACACACATTTTTGTGGAAATAATTTTTTGTTCTAATATGTTATAGAAACTATACTTTTAGACCAGAAACATATGACATGTTTTTTATAGTCATGAAATCAATTTGATACCAACTCAGCAGCTGAATTGATTGCCAAGTCAGTTCTTTGTTATTCAGCTATACACATAGACATTCAAGCTATGTGGCCACTATTTAAATGTTCGTGAATCCTCATTTACTAGCAACATTCAAACATTTTTATTGCACTATCTTATTCCTGTCCAGTTTGGAAAGCAGATAGAATTTCTGGTTAGACTTCTACTATTCAATTCTATATTTTCCTATATTTGTGTAACTGAAGAGGACTTGTAACAGTCAAAATGTTTTTACTGATGATAATATTTTTTTAATTTAAATATCTGCTTCATTGCTGAACTTTAATTATAAATATTTTTCATTTGTTTAATTTTTGATTTACAATTGATAATTTTAGAAATTTTGTTATAGAAATGTAAGTATAGTGATCCTTATTTGATGTTGGGGTTAAGTTCCTGAAAATCTTGATTTTAACTGAAACCAGAAAACTCATAGGCCTAATGTTATAAGTCAGGATTATATTTCTACAGTGTTTTTTTTTCTGGAAGTAGAATTGATACTATTTGATAACTTTTGTTATTTAATTATTACTATATTGTTCGATAATGAAATGAACGAAAAGCATGATTTAATTGTAAATTTCAATTCAAAAAATGTCACACTACAGTTATGTTTTACAGAAAATTATTTTGTAATAAAAGACATCTTAGAATTTACAGATGTTATATCTATGATTTATTTTTTTTTATGTCAGTTTTCAGTCATTTGGAAATATAATAGTGATGCCATTCCAATCCCTATCACATATTTATTATACCCAAGGAAGTCAGCTAGACTGTAGAGGAAGGAAATTGAAAAGTTGAACTTGGACCCCTCATAAATTTTCCAAGTGATAGGATCCTAATTCAATCATGGGTCCTCTAGTTGAAAAGTTGAAGCATTTCTTTTGCCAAATCCACCTATTGTCCTATTACAGTATAATTTAAAACAATGTTTGTAGATGATAATATATACTTCAGTTGGTGCTCATATATGAGGTGGTATCAAAAAGTTTTGAGACTAGTTCTATTTACAGGAAAGTACTTTGTTTATCTACATAATCCCCTTGCACAGCAATACAATGCTCCAAGTGTTCCTGCCACTTATGAATATGCCCTCGAAGTCTTGTTTTAGAAGTGGGTCAAAACGGTGACCCTTGAGCTGGATCTTCATTTTTGGGAAGATATTAAAATCCATAGGAGCCAAATCTAGTGAGTAGGGAGGATGTGCAAGTTTGAGACCATTTTGTTTCTGGTAAGAAACTTGTGAGGAGAGCTTGATGACAGGGTGCATTGTCATTGTGGAACATCCAGTTTTTAGCCTGCCATAGATCTGGTCGCATTTGCCAAATGTCCTCCATCAAACATTCTAAAATCTGGCAGTAGAATTCATTATTGACACTGGGGATGAATTCTTGCTATACTATTCCATGAATGTCGAAAAGCACGATGAGCATGCACTTGGTCATGGTATGTACCTGTTTTGCTTTTTTTGGTCATGGAGATGATGGGATCTTCCACTCTGATGCCACAGACTGATTCATGTCAAATGTCTCTATGGCAGATTTGTGCAGTTTAATGCAAAATTTCACATTCACTTTTTATTCCAACTTGATGTCCATGATGAAATTGCAGACATAGTAATGTTTGTGATTAGAGTAGTACCAGTTGCAGAGCTCCTGATATACATAGAACAATGTCTCTTAGCACACTGATAAATGAAGGTCATTGCTCCCTGTGATTGCCGTGCAGACTGTACTGCTATTTGTTGGCGAGTTACAGAACTAGCCTCGAAACTTTTTGATATATACCACTTCATAAAAAGTAGTTATCTGGTTTTCTACAACTATACTACAGTCTTCCAATACCTTTTCTGTCTGTTATTCAGGGAAAAGTGAGAAAATATGACCTCATTCCATTCCCTGCCTTAAAAATTTTAATTTTTCAACTAATTTAATTTTTACTTGCAACATAATAGTGAAATGACATTAAGTGTGGAACTATGGGATCTTGTCTGGTTCAGTTAAACTACTTTATGTAAATAACTTAAAATAAAATTATTAAATATTCTTAAATTTTTTAATTTTAAATTAATTTTTTTAAGTGTATATTAATATATTACTTTTTATTAGAGAAGTTCCGATTGGAAAAATGAGGAAGTTCTTTTCAAGTCAGGTTTAGATGTCTGTCCTTTAAATGCAAAGGTAAATTTTAGTTCAAATATTTTATATATATATATAATTCAATAAAAACATATATTAAAAGAAATATCTAGTAAAATAAAAATTCTATAAATTACATATATAAAATTATAGATAATAATTCATATATTATTATTATTATTATTATTATTATTGCATCTTTTGGATTGAAAAAATTTTAATAGAAGAAAGATTGGGAAATAATAATATAAGAATCAATATCTTATATTAATTATGAAAATAGAGAAATTATGATATGTAAGAGAAGAAAATGATATATGATATTAATGTTAAAAAATTTTATGATTGCATTAAGTGTTTAAAATTTTTATCATGTATAATTGATGTGAATGTTTTTAATTAATTTGTAGAAACATTCTGAATTGATAGAAACATCAAAATTTCATGAATTATATTTTTAAATTCATGCAATTTTGATACTTCTATCTATTCTAAAAAGCATGAAAAAAATGTTTGTTTATCCAAGGAAAAAAAAAAGATTATTAAAGCAATTCAAATTGCGAATAACTATTAATGAAACTGAAATAGAATCCAACATTTAAAAACAATTTGGTTGACATTATATTATAAAGATAAAAGCTTTGAAACTTTCAAAATATTGATATGATAACTCTTTAAGAAAGAGCTTTAATATTTTGGCTTTTTAAAGTTTTGAAACTGTAAGAATAAATGTGTTCCTAATTTGGTCCTATATTTATATTGATACAAAACAAAACTGATTTTATATTTGAATCCTACATTTATGTTCAGATTTTTTTAATCTTGACATAACAATTTCAAAGTTTTATTTTTAAGTAGACTGCTTTTTTAAAAACATTCTCTTAAAAGAAAATTTATTTCTGTTTAATACAAAACATCTTTAATACAGACAAAATAAGTTTGTGTTAAGAGTATTTTTTAAGTGATCTGAATTAGTCAAATATTCTCTAGTAGAATAATTTATAATTAAACTAAAATTTTGGTCTAATTTTAAATTAGAGGCAACCCCAGTATTTCTATAACATTGTTGCATTTCGTATGTTATAAATTTGCAGCAATCCTCTCACAACATGGTACTTATAAAATATGATTTTGCTCTAACATTTGCAGCAATCCTCTCACAACATGGTACTTATAAAATATGATTTTTCTCTAACATGGTTTAGATTTGCAATAAACCTCAGATAAAATATAGTGTTTTGAGCTTTTTTGTGGGGAAAATCCTGCTATTATGTTGGATATAATTAATCAACATTTTTGCTCTTTTTTGTGAATCCCTGCTGTTGATTTGCTAACCATTATGCAAAAACAGTTCTTTGGAAATCTTCATATTTTATGATCTCTTTGACTGAAAGGAGCACAAAGTTCCAAACAGAGCTTCAAAAAAGCTTACAAGTTAGTTCCATACCATAAAATTAACAAAGTTCTATCAAGCATAAAAAAAACCAAATTATTGATTTTTTTAAAGAGAACAGACGATACATGAAATTAGATATTTCAAAAGAATGTTCAGATTAAAATATTCTCATTTGATTATGCTTAATAAAGATGAATAAGAAAATTAAATGAATTAATGTTATCCAACATTATTATTATTATTATTATTATTATTATTATTTATCTT
>AYEL01073713.1:0-11296 GCA_000484575.1 Olivierus martensii
GAAACTACTTCCTCTAATACAGCCCCTACGGTAGAGGTCAAAACCTTTCTGTCATAGACTGTACATATATTTAATTGAATTTTTTTCCTTTATTATTATTAAAAATTGCTTAATTTTATCCATAAATTCTTAGGTTTTAAAATGTGGCCCCATAGAGAGTGTGCCTAATTCACCTTGTGGTAAATACGGCCCTGATCCTAATGGTGTTTTTACTTGATGCTGATATGTTCACATACTTGAATTTTATGCAACACAACAGTTCCTATTTGTTCTTTCCTTAGCTTTATATTCTACATACAGAAATCCTTTGATTAGTGCGGGTTTGAATAATGTGGTCAGAGGGTTTGCAAAAAAAAATGTTACAGACTATCCCTTAATATATGCAGTGCCAAATTTGATTAGTGCATTTTAACAAGTGCCTTTTTTTTTGCAATCCCTCTGAAGCATTGTGAGTGTAGTCTACATGATTAGAGCACTGCAATAAATTTATTTTTTTAATTCTGTTAATATTATGACTTTCATCATCTAATTGTTATATTTATTTTAATTGATTTGTAATTTTATTTATTAATAAATTTAGCGTAAATGGTAACTACCTAATAATAGCTATTACAATATTGTATACCCAGCCTTACCTTAAGTTCCTCTCCAGTACTTGATGTCTATGGACATGCAATTATTTTTTGTGAAAAATAAATTTGAATTCTTACTATAAATTTTTAAATACCTATACATATTCCTCAATGATTTAAAATACCGTATATACTCGTGTATAAGCCGAGGTTTTTTTCTCAAAAAAAAATTTCTGAAGTGGGGGTCGGCTTATACACGAATCAAAAAAATCAACTTTTTTTTTGCATCGTAACGGTGTATGACATCATCGTTAGGGTGATCCACTCATTTTAAATACGATCAAAGATTTGAATACAAACTCAACTGATGACTAGATTTGAAAACGAAACTTCGAACGGTCTCTTGGAAGCCGTGTGACGTAGACATATTCTAATGGAATTTTTACTGTGATAATATGAACTTTTTTTAGAAAAGAAAACAGTTATTCAATAACAACAATAAAAAAAAATATTTTTATGTAAATTATAAAAATTTATTATTACTATTCGTTAACTTGATATTTTCTGAAGCTACGTCATCCGACATCAATCTTGCTTCGGAGTAAAATTTTACTTTACCTGTTGCGATCGAGTATGTTGCACTGCTGAATCCAACCTGCATTTATATAAGTGCATCAGATAGGTGACGCTGCACTGCCTGATTTACCATGACGCAGAAATTTTCAACAATAATCCAAGAATCATATGTAGGTGTGCTGCGTCAGATCATTTTAGCTGGATTACTGTCGAGAATTTCTGTGTTGTGATGCATCAGGTAGTGTGCCGTCACCTATCTGAAGCACTTATACAAACGCAGATTGGAGTTAGCGGTGTGGCGTGCTCGATTGCTTTGGGTAAAGTAAAATTTTACCTTTATTTTGGCAAATGGCATTAATATATCGGTAACTAAAAATCAAAGATCTCGCGTATAATTTATCAGTTTCAAATTTTTATCAAATTTTAAGTGTGCTAAAGTAGGGATAGGCTTTTTCGAAATTTTATAGAATTTTAAGTGCTTAAGTCTGGGAGTAGGCTTATACACGGGTTACGCATTTTTACTGATTTTCAAACTTCAAAGTCTGGGGGGTCGGCTTATATTTGAGTAAATACGATACATGTAATGCAATATAGATATGTTTTGAGAGAGAAAAAAAATATGTTTATAATTTTGATATTTTTTCCAGGATTCATTATAATTATTCCCATTGGTTTTTTAATTTGATTAATGCAGTTTTGATATATGCGGTGTATTGTGAGGATTTATTAACCACACTAATCAAGGGATTCCAGCATTTCAAATGAAGGTGGGAGGCTTCACAAATTTTTCAGTGGCCTATAGTTTTTATATCATGAATTTAATATTTAAGAATACGTATTAATTTTTGCATCTAGCTTGTTTTTTATATTGTTGTTTGTGAGGATTAGTTTTAAAATGTTACCCCAGCTTGTGCCTAATGTGCTTAATGGTAAATATGGCCCTGATTATTCATTTTTATTTGTCATGCAGGACGCATTTTTTTTTTTTTAAAGCAGAGCTATACTATAAATTGTGGACTTAAAAAGTAAAATATCAACAAAACAATTCAGGAAAAAAATTTGGCCCTTTGCAATAAAATTTTTTGTCATCCTACTTGTCTTGTTTATTTCAGTTTCAAAGAAACTAATAGTAAAATAAAATTGATAATAAAAAAAAACAAAAACCGAAGTACAGTAATCTCTCCATTTGCATGGTCTCTATTTACACAAATTCACTTTAACAGTTAAAAATTTTTTAAATTTTAAATAAAAACTAGCATCATATGTCACAACAAGGCATAAATTTAATAAATAAGTATAGTAAAAAATTTGTAGATCTTATTCATGGATACATGATAAATTAATTAATACATTGGTATCACCAAGAGCTCCATATTTTAAATATTAATAGTTTTCTATGATTCCATTTATATGCTGTTTTCGTGAAATCAATTACTGGCATAAATGGAGGGATTACTATGTACTCGAAAGATAATGAGATTTCATCGCATCTATAGTGTGACATTGACAATAGTACAACCTTCACAATAGCGTGCACAAACCAGTAGATTTAAGAACCCTGGTATAACCAATAACATTTAAAAACTTTAAAAGGGTAATTGATAAAAGTAAGAGCATTAATAACATTAAAAATGTAAATATAAAAAATTAATTTGTAAAAATAGTGTAAAAGCCCATAATTCATATAAAAGGAAAACTATCCCTCAAAAATGCCATTATCAGATGAGAAAGGCCATAATAATTAAAATTCTTTCCAAATAAAATTTTAAAAAAATGATTAAAAAACTATAAACATTAGATAGCAAAATAAATGAGAGCACTCTACTAAAATGTGTTTAAAGTAAGTTTACAGTTGCAAAGATCACAAACTGATTAGCTTTCCCTTTATCAACAATTGGCAAATAAAGACATTTCACTGACTCTTAAATACAGTCTTTCTTAGTTTATTTTCTTTCTCATTTTTCTACAACAGCTTAATTGCAAATGCTGGAAACCTGATTTGATTTGATATTGTGATGTTATGGAGTTTACTACAGATCTAGTCTTTCTGTGTTTGTTGTTAATATTATAAACTTCCAAAAATATTAGAGACTACTTGCTTAATACGATACTAGATTAAATACAGCTCATTAGCAAGTATGGATTTTTATTTAGCATAACGTTTTCGGACTGTACTAGTCCCTCATCAGTGCTGCTAAACTTTACAAAAGAACATCGACATATAATAGAACAATTAGATGTTCTATTATATGTCGATGTTCTTTTGTAAAGTTTAGCAGCACTGATGAGGGACTAGTACAGTCCGAAAACGTTATGCTAAATAAAAATCCATACTTGCTAATGAGCTGTATTTAATCTAGTTAATATTATAAGAACATAAAACTCTTAAATACAGCACTACTAGCAAGTATTCTAATAGTTTTTATTCTCGTAATAAAAACTATTAGAACACTTGCTAGTAGTGCTATATTTAAGAGTTTATAGTTTAAACTTAGCAAGCTGAATTATGTCGTAGATTATAAGAATAACTACATTACTTAAGTTAAAAAAAAATAAACAGTAAAAATTTTGTAATCTCTATTTCAATGCATGTCTTTTATGGAATAATTTTCTATTGCTCAATAAATGATGTTCATCAATTTAAAACTATTTTCAGTGATAAATTTAAAAAGACTTTTAAAGCACCAAAGCTTGAGCTTATTTAAGAAGAAGCTTGAGTTTCAGTTATGTGTTTATTTGCAAGAAAACCAAACTTTTTAGACTGAGATGACTCTAGCCAGAAACTATAATGTTATAATCTTGAAAGTGTCAATATAAAAATAAGGATGCAGTAAACAATGATATAAAACATTTTATTGCATCCTTGATTTAGTATTCTAAACATGCTAATCTTCAAGACAGTTAAAAAATGTCAAATTAATTTATATATTATTTGATTAATTTGTGATTTTTATTGATGATGAAATTATTTTTTTCTAATTTTTTAAAGAATTGATGTTTTTTTTGTAATTAATTTGACAATGCTATAATTTTTTTTTATAAATTTTACCTTCATCTTCATCAACACCTTCACTTATTGCTTCAACTTCTCTCTGCTGACAATATGTACCTAAGAAATAAGTAAACTTTTTATTATAAAATAATTAAATTAATATGTATATATAGATTGTTAAACTATCCTATATTACTATTAATGGTCATTCCATGTCAAATCACCAAATTTTAAGAATGGTTGAAGGTCGACCACCTTCAATTTTGTTTAAATTTTTACCAAATGTTTCTGGAGGTCTTAAATGAGGTCCTGCAAAATTTTAGCTTCATATGACATATATTCATAACACTGGGAGTCCTCAAATGAAAGATGGCCTTGCAAAGCGGATGAATTAGCTAAGTTCTCACCAAGTTTGATGCTTTATTATTGTGCAATGAACATCATTTGCATTTTGGAGTTTGGTATTCTGGGTCAATTTTTTGCACAGAATTCAAAAATGACAATACCAAAGGCTAGTGCACTATATTTTCTGGAATTTTACCCCAAACTTGCTTGTAAATTTTGCCACGACAACTTTAAGTCAATTTTGATAATCATTTGCTAAATGGCAAAGACATTGCATGCTTTGATATTTGGGCAATGTATACCCAACTAGGTTGATTGAGCAGTCTAGAAGTATTCCCCATTGCATTCTTAGTTTTTGTGTTATTATTTAATGAAGTTGCCTCTCAAATCTTGAGACATTAAATATGGTCATTTTTAGAGGTCAATATCATCCTTAAATAAGTAAATAAAACAGCACTAAATAGCAAGTATAAATTTTTAATTGATATAACGTTTTCGGGCCTTAATATGCCCCTCTTCAGTACCGTATATTAAGCACATAGTTTAAACAGAACATTCCAGAATATATAAAAGAAATTTGAATATTCAAATTCTAAATTTAAACAGAACATTCCAGAATATATAAACGATATTTGAATATTCAAATATCATTTATATATTCTGGAATGTTCTGTATAAACTATGTGCTTAATGTATGGTACTGAAGAGGGGCATATTAAGGCCCGAAAACGTTATACCAATTAAAAATTTATACTTGCTATTTAGTGCTGTTTTATTTACTTATTTAAGAAAGTAAGCAAGTAGTTTACTTTATTTTATTCAATATCATCCTGAAGGAGACTTCCAATTTTATTTTTAATAACATCATTGGAAAGAGCATATTTTGTTCTATACAAATCTATAAACATTAACACACTAAAGCACTATGAAGCAGTCCTAAAAAGTTTTAAAAGATTTTATTCGGAGTAACATTTTCGGCAATCATATGCCATCTTCAACTCAAAAAACTATATTCTAAACTTATAAGAACAACAAATAACAGTTACACGTTCTAGAACAGAGAATACACTTTTTTTGAACATTCAAAAAATCAATTAAACTCAAAAACTTAATAAAAGTAAAAATTAAACATTAAAAATTACTAATTTAAAGATAAAATTAAAAATATGACCCAATAATTTAAATCTTAGTAACCATTGCACTTATTTTTATCCTTCTTATGTTAGGTATCTTCCGCTAGCCCACGTACTTGCTCTTACAGCATATTTCTAGGCATTTGGAACAGTATCTTTTTGCTTCTCATTAATAATCTTACCTTGCCTGCTCCCTTTATATATTTGTAATTCTTCAGCCACCATTAACTCATTAGCGTCATAAATTTGCTTTACTACCTTAGCACTGTTCCAGTCAACTTCTAAATTGCACTCGCCTTCTTGCGAGGGCAGTTGTTAAGTTTGCCTTAAAGTCCCTTTTATGTTCAGCGATCCTATCTTCCAAATTCCTGGCTGTGGCCCCAATATAGATTTCTCTATGCCTGCTGTCCAAATTGTCCATCTCTACTTGATAATTTTAATGTCCCTTTTATGTTCAGCGATCCTATCTTCCAAATTCCTGGCCGTGGCCCCAATATAGATTTCTCTATGCCTGCTGTCCAAATTGTCCATCTCTACTTGATAAACTCCTGTCTTTTGCTTCTCCGCATAACTATCTTTCACATTTTTAAGCATGTTGAAAATTGTCTTTGGCTTTTTGTAGGCTGGCTTCTTAATTAGTTTTCTCAATACTTTATTTACTGATTTAAAATTTCTCATTGTATCAGGTATTACTATAAAGCAGGGGTGGCCAACAGGTCGATTGCAGGACGATTTGTAGTCAATCTTTGTAAGTTATTGGACGACTCTCTTACTGCATAGTGCCTTCTCTAGACAACTAAACCAAACTTTTGCGCTTTATTGCTGAGTAAGGCCCAAAACAGAATAGTGGATAGCAGCAGAGCATTTGGACAAAATTCTAAATTCACTGAAGATGCCAACATGGTGCCTATGAATTGACAGTTGTGAGAGTTGAAGTGAATTATTGTGTTTGAGATTTATGAGTAAGATAAAAAAAAAAAATCGTCGCCGCTGCCGGATATCTCGTTTTGGGTGATGTCGTTTTGGGATATGTGGCTCTTATCTCTACTCTCACCATCAAACGAAGAATTTCGAAGGTAGATTGCAAACTCATTGTTAACATATAAAGTCGATCTTAATGCCAAACAAGTTGGCCATCTCTGCTATAAAGGAATCATTCAGTTGGCTATTCACATCTTGTTCTTGGTGACCTTGATGATCAATTAACAGGTTGATGGCTCTACTGTCAACTGCCTTTCCTAAATTTCATTGTATAACTTTGTTATTAATTTATCATAATACCCATGCTATTTTTGCATAATACCAATTACTTGCTATTTCCTTAATTGTTACTAACTCTTGTTTCAGCAGTTCCTTGGTGCTACAATGGGTGATTGCTCTTGTTATAAATGATCTTAGAGCTGCCTTTTTATGGCACCACTTGCCATTCGACCATTACGGAATAATAACCGGGGTGGAGATTGGTTTTCTATAAACCAAAGTTTGAAATGCTAAGTTTTTAATTTCTAGCTTTACATCAAGGAAGTGTATACTTAATGCATCTTTCTGTTCTAAAGCCAAAGATAAGCCATAGCTTGGGATTGTAAAGAGTTCTTGTAAACTCTGCATTTTATCAAAATCCCTTCAAATTACTAATATATCATCCACATATCTAAGATATAAATACGTTTCATTTATAATTGCCTGAATATTCAAAAAAAGTGTATTCTCTGTTCTAGAATGCGTAACTGTTATTTGTTGTTCTTATAAGTTTAGAATGTAGTTTTGTGAGTTGAAGATGGCAAGCGATTGCCAAAAACGTTACTCCGAATAAAATCTTTTAAAACTTTTTAGGATTGTGGACATAGTGCTTTAGTGTGTTAATGTTTATTTGCCATAAAGAGCAGTTTTGCAATAAGTTTTTCATACAAATCTATGTTCCTTATCTTGGGATAGTACACTTCAGTCTTTAAGTCTTACTTTAAAGATAACAATTTTAATTGTGTCCGACAAGTATTGTTTATTATCTTCCAGCATACTCCTCAGTTTCACACTCTTTGCTCAGTAGAAATAGATAATTATGTTATGACAATGATGTAGTACAAGAACAGATTTGGCAATAAAAATTGAAATTTTCTATATGCTATGTATGTTATTTCTTTGTGTGTTATTTTAAGCATTATTTATTTAGTAGCTAAGGAGAATCTATAAATTATGTCACGTTTAGGGGTAGAGTATAGATTTGAGACGGTAAATAACATAGGAGGAGAGTTCTGCAAATTATGATGTCAGTCTTAAAATGATTAATGCTTACATCTTTATGACTAAACAATATTTTAGTTATAAAATAAAATTATAACTAATATTAAAAATAAAATTATAGAATCCACAATGTTCTATTAGAATGCTTAACTGTTAAAAGTCTACATAATACAGGGTGAACCAAAATGAACGCAACAGCAGCGAAAAAGTTAAAGTCCGGTGTAAGTTAAAAACCGTATTTATATCAACTGGTATGAAATAAGAATTTAGAAAGTTAAAAATCGTATTTATATCAGCTGGTATGAAATAAGAATTCAGAAAAAATATCGAACGTTATTGTTTAGAATGAATACTCCAAAGAAGAAAACACGTAGAAAATCGAAAAATAAAAAAAAAGTTAGAAACGGAACATAAACCAATGATGATAAATAGCACTGAAGCAGATGAAAAATGGGAAAAGCAGTAGGGCTGGATGGAATCCCAGCTGAAGCCTGGAAGGCTCTTGAGAAGAAGGGCTGGACTTACTATGGGACTTCCTGGGGAAGATTTACGAGAGAGGAGGAGATACCAGACAAATGGAGAAAAAGTATTATTGTCCCAATTTATAATGGAAAAGGGTACATCCAAATGTGTGGCAACTATAGAGGAATTAAACTAATGTCACATACCATGAAGATCTTGGAGAGAATCCTGGCAAAAGACTGAGAGGAAGTGTTAAGATTGGGGGTCAACAGTTTGGTTTCATGCCAGGAAAATCAACCATTGATGCAATCTTCTTCCTGAGACAAATGATGGAGAAGTTCAGAGAGAAATTAAGATTGGGGGTCAATAGTTTGATTTTCCTGCATGAAACCAACCATTGATACAATTTTCTGCCTGAGACAAATGATGGAGAAGTTCAGAGAGAAACAGAAAGAACTCCACCTGGTCTTCATTGACATAGAAAAGGCATATGACAGAATGCCAAAACAAGAAGTTTGGAGAAGCCTCAGAGTTAGAAATGCACCAGAGAAATATGTCCGGTTAATCCAAGAAATGTATAGAAAACCAAGACGAAAGTACGAACCTGCCTAGGAGAAATGAGCAGCTTTGAAGTGAGGAGTGGGTCTCATCAGGGCTCGGCACTGAGCCCTTATCTGTTCAACACAGTGATAGATGTCCAGGGCTCGGCACTGAGCCCTTATCTGTTCAACACAAGTGATAGATGTCCTATCACAAAAGGTCAGGGAAGAAGACCTTGGAACATGCTATACAGGGTGCACCAGCTAAATCCGGATAAAATAGACAATTTAATTAAACAAAATTTTATTTAACAAAAAGAATAAAATTATCAAAATTATCATTTGCACATTAATTTGGGATCCCTTTAGATTAAAATTACTCGATGTAATTCCCTTCTGCCTCAATTACTGCCTCGATCCTCGACCGGGAGTGGTTAACCTGCTGGTTTAATTTCATTTATTTTCAAGTCAGTGCATTATTTTCGCACAATTAGTATATTTTATTCATATATTAGATGAATGCTAGTCAAAATAACTGAAAAGTAAATTTTATATAAAAATTAGATTATAAAATATAAAAGCAACATAACTCGTTATGGTAGGCCACGGTATTATGCGAGAAACTTTGAAATTTTTATAAGTATGAAGAGTAATTTTTTTCTGTGATTTTTTCCCAGTAATTAGTGGTAATATAAAACATATAATAATTTTGTTTATATAAATATTTTACTATATTAATATAATACATAAAATATTTCTTATTTACGTTATCTTAATTCTTATTTATTACATGACATATTAATTTCATTTATTTTGTATCTAAGTTTAATTCTTCAAGTGGGCAAAAATAACGGTTTCAGGGACAAAACACCATGAAGATTTTTTTTATTGATAGTAAAAATAGATTAAATAAAGTTATCATAATGAAATTACATTTAAATGTAATTTAAATTAAATACTATTAAATAAATAATAGTGGTATATAAATAAATAATAGGGTTTTGTGCGTCGCAAGTCACGTGAGCTCCAAACACTCCGTGCGTGTGTGTTCGTGAACAGAAGCATCGTTCGTAAAGTGAAGCAAAATTTGTTCGCAAATGGTGTTCGTAGACCGATTTGTTTGTGAACCGAGGTACCACTGTATTATACAGTTACGAATATTATGTGTATACAGGGTGTCCAGCAAAGGACTCCCTGATTTAAAAATCATGAAAACAAAGATCGGTAGAAGAATGCAACAAACGGTATGTTTATTATTTGTCAAATATTTTTTATATAAAAATGCTGAATAACATGTAATTAATTATTTTACTTCTTTCAATGAAAGAAAAGCTGCCTTTTATGATACGTTTTTTAAAAAAATTTTAAACAATAGAATTATCTGGCTTTATAATAAAGACACTCCGATTTTAACTGCCTTTTATGATACATATTTTTAAAAAATTTTAAACAATAGAATTATCTGGCTTTATAATAAAGGCACTCTGATTTTATTATTCATATACGTACTTAATTATATACGATATAAACAAATAATTTATTTCTTAAATTTATATTTTAATATTTTCCATATAGTCAATCGGGCGAACTTTGGACCAGCAGGGGTAACTTTGGACCATCCTGTAAATATGCATTATTTCTTTGTTTGTACTTTTTACAAATTAGATATAAAAACATTAGTGAGGCTATAACGTACAAAAGTTATATTACTACCGTCTGTTGAATAGTTTAAGTCCCAGAATACTTCACAAAACTCTTACCAGGCTTCACAAAAACACCTATTGAAAAACGCGTTTGTCAAACGGTATATTCATTTTGAAATTGCAGATATCTACGGCTTAGAAATGTACTAAATAACTGTATAGGTTGATTCTTACTATCTAAGTATTAGTAATCTTATGAAACTAAATGTGCTTGACATTATAAATATATTGTTATAAAGAGAAATTTGCACACACGATGAAATATGTCTGAATTATGGGCAACTTCTGACCAGGCGAATGGTTAACCTGTTGATTTAATTTCATTTATTTTCAAATCAGTACATTATTTTAGCACAATTAGTATATTTTATTCATATGTTAGATGAGTGCTAATCAAAACAACTGGAAATTAAATTTTATATAAAAATTAGATTATAAAATATAAAAGCAACATAACTCATTGTGGTAGGCCACGGTATTATGTGAAAAAATTTGAAATTTTTAAGTATGAAGAGCAATTTTTTTCTGCGATTTTTTTCCAGTAATTTGTGGTAATATAAAACATATAATAATTTTGTTTATATAAATATTTTACTATATTAATATAATACATAAAATATTTCTTATTTACGTTATCTTAATTCTTATTTATTACATGACATTTTCATTTAGTTTATTTTGCATCTAAGTTTAATTCTTCAAGTGGGCAAAAATAACGGTTTCAGGGACAAAA
>AYEL01073714.1:0-65914 GCA_000484575.1 Olivierus martensii
TCTCAAGCCATGGAGAAAGGAACTTCCGCGGAAGACTTAATAAAGAGTTTTCCTCCGGGTGGAGAAAGTTATAAAAAGGCTATAAATCAACTTCAAGCTCGTTTTGGCCGAGAAGAATTGCTCATAGAAGTTTATGTTCGAGATCTTCTTTCATTGGTTCTTCAAAAACATAACTCAGTCAAAAGTAACTCTCTACGCAAGCTTTATGATCAATTGGAGACAAAACTCCGTGCTTTAGATGCCCTGGGTGTTGCGAGAGATAAATATGCAGCGATGCTTTACCCCTTGGTGGAATCTTCACTGCCTGATGACACGCTTCGAGCATGGGAAAGGTTCCGATCTGCCCATCTCAGGTCCAGAGAGGAAGATATCGTTGATGAGGAAGCAACGTCTATGCAGTTAATATACAAGACTGATCTCAACCGTTTACTTCATTTTCTTCAAGATGAAGTCCATTTTACAGCTTTCCCAATAAGCATACCGTTTATTGCAATCTTCTACCGATCTTTGTTTTCGTGATTTTTAATTTTGAAATCAGGGAATCCTTTGCTGGACACCCTGTATGAATGCAATTATTTATTAAAAAATACTATATTATGTAAACATCTGAATTATAATTAAAATTGTTTTTAACTATAGAAGTATACTTAATATATAATTTGATAGTAAATTTTAAAATTCAAGTTTACCTCTAAATTCCAATCCTCGAACTTGAAATGTTACCATTCCATTTCCTAATTCAATTATATGAACTAAACAGTTTAAGTTATCAGAAGCAAGAACAAAACAATCTCCTTGTGAAACATTACCCCATCTTCCTAATGCTAAATCACCATATAAAGAATGCTGAAGTGAACGAGTCAGATGTTCATAAAAAATTGAATTCAAATTATTGTCATCAGCACCTATTAATATAAAAATATTTTTTTATTTCTAAAAATAATATTTACTTTAATAAGAAAATTTTATGATTTTATAATTCACATTCTGCTCATCTGCAATAAATAATTGAAAGCATAATACTAGAGAGCAGGGAGTCCATGCTTGTCTTGACAAAAATCTTTTCTCTAGGCAAATTATTTGACATCAGAAAACAAACAATGCTTTTGATTGACTGTTTTGCTAGTGAGATAATTTTGTTATTATAAGTGGAAGTTGAAGTATATTTAAGACGACAATTTATTCAGGAAGAGATTTTTCTCTCATAAAAATTCTCTCTCTGTAGAATGATAGTGTTATTTATCTACCAAATGAGACAATTAACATGGAGATGTTTTCGAAGAAGAAATAATATATAGTTTCATTCAGAATAGAGTCAAGGCTATTAAAATGCTTGGAGTGTATTCAATGATCTATTCATTAAAAAAATTTATTTATTAATTAAAAGAATTGACAATGTAGATTTGTAAAAAATTACAATCAAATTTACACACACTGAATGAAAGAAGTTTTTCAGTTGAAATATATAAGCATTGAAGTTTTCTCAAATGGAAGATTACAATAAAATATTGATGATGATATTCAATTGTCTATTGATCTATAACACATTTTTGTTCAAGCTATATTATTCATTATTTAGAACAAGTCATTATTCATTATTAAACAGAATTCTATGCATTAAGTATATATGTTACAGGAGAAACCCAAATTCAGGAAATACTAGAATATCCTAGTCAAAACGAGAACATCCTAACGCTTGTTGGACATTCTAGTATTTCCTAGGACGAACTCAAAATGCCGAACATTTCTTATCCAAAGTCTGGAATTTCTAGTTTTTCCTAGTCAAAACCCAAAGTTGCAAACAGTTAAAATAAAAGTCTTCATTTCTCATGTATTTCTGCTCAGAGTTCGATATTTGACAGCAGAAATTTCTTTCTTTAGAGAATATTAGCAAGGATAAACAAATCTCTGAGAAAGGTTGCAATCTGCACCAGTGGAAGTGCACAGGCTAAACCCGCTTTCAATGCACGAAGCATTGTGTAACTAAATTATGTTTGTGCAAAAAAATAACATTTTGTGTGATTCTAAATGCCACAAAAGCTTACCTTGCAAAAATAAATAAGAGGCATCTAGTTGTGTTTTTCAATTTTTAAATTTTTTTTGCTTTGTATTTTATGTTGAACTTCGACTAATAAAAATATTAAAATATTTGTTCATAAAAAATATTCTTTGTGCATTGAAATTCTTGTATTCATTATTACATGGTTGTTTAAAGTCAACCATGTAATAATGAATGAGAGTCAGCTCTGTTTCAATTTGTCTTATTTCATTTTCTCAACAGAAAATAACAATGAAATTGTTATTTCCTATCAAATAATAAAAATATGCATTATGTTCAGTATAATAATGTTTATAATCAATTCATGTTTTTAGTCAAATAATCAACAAGTTTTGTATTCACAGTATTACCGTAAATACAAAAATAAAAACACGACTAGGTACCTCTTATTTATTTTTGTAAGGTAGGCTTTTGTGGTATTTAGAATTACACAAAATGTTATTCTTTTGCACAAACATAATTTAGATACACAATGCTTCGTGCATTGAAAGCGGGTTTAGCCTGTGCGCTTCCACTGGTGCAGATTGCGGCCTTCGTCAATGAGATTTGTTTATCCTTGTGAATATTAAAAAATATTCACAAGGATATCAATATTTGACAGAAATCAGAGTTCGATATTTGACAGCAGAAAGAAATTTCTGCTGTCAGATATCGACCTCTGAGCAGGAATACATGAGAAATGAAGATTTTTATTTAAACTGCCACTTCGGGTTTTGACTAGGAAAAACTAGAAATATTAAACCAACCTCAAGGGAACTTTAATCAGGATTATTTGGAAAAACTAGAAATTCCAGACTTTGAATAAGAAATGTTCGGCATTTAAAGTTCATCCTAGGAAATACTAGAACATCCAATAAGCGTTAGGACGTTCTCGTTTTGACTAGGAAATTCTAGTATTCCCGACAAGCATTAGGACGTTCTTGTTTTGACTAGGAAATTCTAGTATTTCCTGAATTTAGGTTTGTCCTGTAACATATATATCAAATAAAAAAATAAATTTCATTTACAAAGTACCTGTAACATATATAATATGCTACCGAAAACGCCGGAGTTGTTAAGCATTTCTAATATTAAGACAAAATAATGGCACAGCACTAAGCAGAAAAAAATTATTATTAGAGATGGCACTATCTCAGAGACCACAGAAAAGAAACATTTTCAAAATCATTGTCAACTGGTCTACATCAGCTTAAGTTGGGAAGAAACTGTTACACAGAGAGCTGGGATATTTCACAAGGTTGGTTATTTACATATGTTTGCCAAGAACTGCTAATTAGAGACATGTATTAAATTACTACCCTGTTGAGCTAGGAATAATAATTTAATAATATTTTCACAAGCAGGCTTGCAATGGGACGTCCTATCGGCACTCCTATTATTTGGGTATACAAAATCCCCGGTAAAAATACTAAAACCTACCAAAAATCTTAGCAGACATTGGGATAACTAAAAGAACTCTCACAATGAAAATTGAAATGTCAAAAAAATATATAGTACTTTGATTGAACAAATGCTTTCAGCTTGTAGCTTGGTTCTCTATGTTTAATGGTCTAATTATTTTAGCATGGTTTAAGTTTATTTGTAGGTTGTTGGAGTATGCTTTTACCGATAGTGCCGTTGTTAGTTTCCTGTTATAGATGTATCTTTTGTACTCATCTAGCCTTTGTGCAAGAGAACAAAGGCTATACAAGCAGAAAAGAGCTAGACTAGCTATTATAAAGGCTAGACAAGCACAAAAGAGACATCTATAATGGGAACTAACAGCAGCATTATTGGTAAAAGCATACTGCAACAACCTACAAATAAACTGAAACCAAGCTAAAATAATTAGACTATTAAATATAGAGAACCAAACCATGACTTCAGAGGCACTAGAAATCACTACAAGGAAGAAATCTGAAAATTTTTTAAATCAAAAGCTAACTCAACAACTATCCACAGCATGGATATACAGTATTGAGAAAAACCTACTTCCACTTCCTAATAAAATATAATTTTCACACTCAGTATATAATAGCAAAAAAGATAGCTGTTTTATACATGCACATCTTATTTTATTTATTTACCTATTTATTTTTATGTATTAGTTTTATTTTGTCATCATCCTTTGTAACCATAGCAACTTAATATTATTCTATATTGTTTAAAATTTAAATTTTTAAAAATATTCTATTATTTGTATAACCTGAAGAGGGCTATAGGCCAAAAATGTTTGTTCAATTTTATTAAAAGTTTTTTGCTGCTAAAAGTGCTTATTTATTGAAGGTTTAAGCTTTCTCTCTCTTTTTTCTTTTGATAAAATTAAAATATATGTTAAAAAGCAACCATAATATCAGCAATAAAAAATAAATTAGAATATTTATTCATTTATATATTAATTTATTATTCCAGAAATAATGTAATAAATTGTGTAGAGCATTTTTTATTAATGAATATTATTTTCTATATTTTCAACTTGCCTTGCATTTAAGAATTACAAGTATCCCTCATTTTATAGTTTTTGATTTTTTTGATTTGCAAAGATAATTTTTATTCTTGTAAAGAAACTATTTCATCATTAATCAATTATCCATTATAATTTGTTTAAACCAATGATTATATTTTGTTTTATATAATAATTTATAATCTCAATTTATATCTTATTTTTTTCTTACATACTGATTCCTCAAATTGTTTTGGTAAAAAGTTCCTGTAATTTAGATATTTATTACAATTGAATGATATGAATGAATGATTGTTTTTTATGATTTTCTTGGTTATTCTATTCATTGACTGTCCAAGATATAATTTCATATCAAATTATATATCACTAATTTTAAGATAAAATTTTAGTTTTGCTTTTTCCAGGTGATCTATTATTGAATCCAACACTTGGCATATACCAATAATATGATAAAATATAACAGTGTGTATATAAGTATATTATAAATAAAAAATAAGCTTATAGTAAACCTAATTTAATTTAAAATGTTTATTAAAAAGCTTTTTTGGATAACAATCCATCATCAATAAATCAATAATTATTATTGGTATTATAAGGCTAACATATTTTGTTAAATGAATTTTAAATTTAAATGTATGTTTGTATTCTGTTTCTATATTTGATTATTTGGGTGCATTAAAAAAATCTAATGCGGTAAACTTTTCTTATGTTGAATTAGCCTTGTTATCGTATAAACTTTTTGATCAGTCCGTTAGGGAGACAACATGAGACAATAGAGCACTGCACTCTAAATAGAGTGGAATGTAGTTATAAGAGAAGACAATGCACATGCATAAAAACTATGAGGGGGATTCAACTGAAAACCTTAAAAGTGCCATAGAATTGCGAAAAGTTGTACGATTTATTCGGTAGGTGGCAGTAGTGGTCCTTAAGATTCACAAAGTGGATTGGCAGGTGGCAGAATGAGGCTGCAACGCCAGATAAGACAGCAGCGTCCACAACAAGATGGCTGCTCAGCTATCCACATGCACCGCGCTAGAACAGTGATTTGTAATACGTTTTTTGAGTAGTGAAGATATGAAACCAATAGAAATTCATTGCAGAATGACAGCGCAGTATGGTGATTCGTGTGTGTCACTGCAGCAAATGTATGAGTGGTGTAGAAAGTTCAAAAGCGGTGTAACTTCTGTGGAAGATGCCCCACGACCAGGGCAGGCTCACCGCGTAGTGACGGATAAGAACACTGCATTAGTGGAAAAGCTTGTGAAGGACAACAGGCATATAACTGTACAGGAAATAGCCTCAATGTTAGAGATTAGTGTTGGTTCAGCAGACAATATTGTCCAGAAGTATTGTTACAGCATGACAACGCACGACTGCATACAGCCAGTTTGACAGTTCAGACTATCCAGGATATCAAATTTGAATGTCTTATTCATCCACCTTATTCACCAGACCTTGCTCCTAGTGACTTTCATGTGTTTGGTGCACTCAAAGAAGCAATGGGAGGCAAGCATTTCCGAAGTGACGAAGAGGTGAAAACCGCGGTGCACGACTGGCTACAGACACGACCAAAAGATTTCTTTCAACATGGTATCTATGCACTTCCAAAGCATTGGAAAACTTGTATTGAACATCAGGGAGACTATGTAGAAAACTGATATGCATAAGTTATTTCTAATTGTTGTAATAAAAAAATTATTGCACTTTTAAGGTATTCATTTGAATCTCCCTTGTATGTTGAAGATGATGTGCATTTATATCTTAAATCATCTAATAAATAGATTTTATCGAAAAATGTACTTAAAAATAACTTATCATTATTTACTATACATTGTATCACATGTGACTTAATCCATTTTTTGTCTCCATGTATATCACAATTTGCACACATGTATTACATTTGGTTACACTGAGGGCCGCCATGTTTTTCACGGAGTAAACTTGCTATTTCTTTTGTTAGCATCATTAGACTTTTGTGAAATTTGCCACAACTATGTAGCATATGAAGTGCATAATAAAACTACTTTTTGACCACCTCGTTAAAAACAAGTTTAACGCATTAGACTTTTTGAACATGCCCTTTATTTAGTAATGGCTTACTTATGATGGACTGTTTTCTGAAAAAGTTTTTTAATAAATATTTTAAATTAAATTAGGGTTGTTATAAGCTTATTTTTTGTTTACCAATAATATGAATAATTATAATCTATTTTTTGCATTTCTCAAAAACTTTTGCAATTATACAAAATATTTAATTTCATAATGATTGCATATTATTTCAAATGAATAATCTAATATATTTTTTTATCCATATGTAAATTTGAATCACGATAATAGTTTGACATTCTATTGAAATATATCAAATTTTCCAATGTAATCCTTTAAGTGAATTATTCTGTCTCTATTAGTATCAGTAAAATAATCATCGAAATAAAATCCATAATTGATGACTTAACAGTTAGAATAAAAATGAATACTAACTTATAAAAAATTGAATTTATTTTTGGAAATAATTTACCAGAATGAAGTTTTTTGAGAATTACATAAATTTAAGACAATATTTGATGACAATTTTATAATTTTTAAATAATATATGACATCACAATGAATAGCTTGTTTATTACTGTGATGGCTTAAATTCAAAGATCACTTAGTACATAGCAGCTCTTCAAAGTTGAATGGCAAAATATGAACTAAATAGCTAATAAATATTATAAACAATTGTGTTATAATATATATAATTATTTTTATATTAATATTTTTGGTATGCTTTATCATTAAAAGTTAAATTGCCAGTGACTTTCTGATAAGCAAAAACCAACTGGAAAATTTTATATTGGAATAAATGGGAAATGAGTTTATAATTTACAAATTTTCACCTAAAAAATAGTTTTTAAGGTCCCAGTTATCTTAGTTAATTAAGGAAAATCCATATATATATATATATATAATCTACAAATAAGTAAAAAAATAAAATAAAAGAATATTATAATTAATTTTACCTGGATTACATTCTAACTGTGAAGACAATCGAGTATTTGAATGATCCACTCGTTTAGTGCTGCAAATTAATGAATATCTTTTAATAATTACTAGTTAAACAAACTTTTAGTCATTTTTTTACAAAAAATTGTATTAAATAATTATTTTGTGTCTTACAGTTATCAGGTTTTAATATTAAAAACAAAAATATTTACATAAATCAAAAATTTTTTAATAATTAAACTGATACAAATATTTAAATACTAAACCAACCTCAAGGGAACTTTAATCCAAATAATCCTGGATTAATCTGCCTTAATTAATCCCTTGATTCATAACGGATTTTTAATGATATTGAAATAATTTTAACAAATTTTAGCGCCATCGATTGATTAATAATTAAATTAGAATTTTAACTAAATTATCTGAAGAAAAAATCCGCCTCGGCCCGGGATCGAACCAGGGACCTTTGGGCTAACGTCCCAACGTCATAACCGCTAGACCACCGAGGAACCTTTGGGCTAACGTCCCAACGTCATACCGCTAGACCACCGAGGCCACAATTCTTCAGACAGTTATATTAATTTAGAGGTAATTCTTTTGATTAACCATATCAGACTCCGCCGATAAATCTACTCCTCGCCGGGCTGAATCTAGCCACGGGCCCTCTAATGGCGCTAGCCAGGCAATACATAGACCGGCATCGTCTTTAAAGCTTAAACTTTAAATACTAAACCAACCTCAAGGGAACTTTAATCCAAATAATCCTGATTAATCTGCCTTAATTAATCCCTTGATTTATAACGGATTTTTAATGATTTTGAAATAATTTAAACTAATTTTAGCGCCATCTCATAATTAGAATTATTATTAATTTATTAAATCAATGAGTGGCACCATCTATTGATTAATAATTAAATTAGAATTTTAACTAAATTATCTGAAGAAAAAATCCGCCTCGGCCCGGGATCGAACCAGGGACCACCTTTGGGCTAATGTCTCAACGTCATAACCTCTAGACCACTGAGGCCAACGAGCGGATCAATTCTTCAGACAGTTATATTAATTTAGAGGTAATTCTTTTGATTAACCGTAACGGAATCCGCCGATAAATAATTTTTCTTCAGATAATTTAGTTAAAATTCTAATTTAATTATTAATCAATAGATGGTGCCACTCATTGATTTAATAAATTAATAATAATTCTAATTACAAGATGGTGCTAAAATTAGTTTAAATTATTTCAAAATCATTAAAAAAATCCGTTATAAATCAAAGGATTAATTAAGGCAGATTAATCAGGATTATCCTGATACAAATATTTACTATTAAGCTTAGTCCAGACAATAATCACTGGAGACTTTCCAACTAATTGCAGACAATGATTAAAACATTATTTGACAAGTGTTTGTGACAGATGTTTTGTGTCCAAATCAAATTCTTAGAGAACAAGGATTTGTAGACTGTGTCTTGTGTTAGTGTTGATTTTATCATCATATCTGGAATAACTTGTTCTTCCCAAAAGGACAAGTTAGTAAAGATTGATGGATATATAACTCGACCATTTTCATTACTTGATTATATATATCTTTTTCACTAAAACTTTTATTCTGCTTTTATGGGTATACAATTGTTAAAATTTCAGTACTATTAAGCAGTCCAATAAAACAGTCTATTTATAAAAACTTTTATACGGCAAGACTTGTACTGCTGTTATGTATATTATACATAAGAGCAGTACTATATTATATTATGGTCTGCTCATTTGTGCTAATAATAGGACTTTTTCTTAAAAACTTTTATTCTGAGAAAAACGTTTTAGGTTGTAATTCAGCCAACTTCAACTCTAACACATACAACTGTCCAGAACAAAAGACGTTCTAAATTTAGAATGTCTTTTGTTTTGGACAGTTGTATGTGTTAGAGTTAAAGTTGGCTGAATTACAACCAAAAACGTTTTTCTCAGAATAAAAGTTTTTATAAATAGACTGTTTTATTGGACTGCTTAATAGTGCTGAAATTTAGGAATTTTAACAATATATCTTTTTGTTTAAAATTCAAAACAATTAATTTTAAATTTATTGAAAATGATAAATATTATATCACACAAGGCAGGATGTTTATTTGTCAAAATGATATATTTATATAAAATTATCAGATTTAAATGAAATTCTTGTATATTGTTATTATTATTGGATTTGCTAAATAATCAAAATCAATTTAACCATTTTTAGCACAAATGATCCTCTAGTAGGAGAAGATGGGGAACAGTGAGATACCACAGTTTTGAAATATTTATTGCTGACTATCCAATGGTGCTATCTGTTACAGAAAACTGCAACCATAGCCTTATAAACCATCTGTTTTGCAAATGGCAGCTATATGCTGAAGCTTGGTTTTGGAGCACCAGTTGAAAAGTCATAAGGGAAGTAAATTTTCCCTTATGACTTTTTCTGTCAATGTGGATAGATAAGTACTTGTCAGGTAAACTTTGCAGTGACACTATCACAAACAATGGATGAGGTACTTATTTTATCAGTTGCTGTAGTTTTCTATCTGGAATATATAAGCAGCATTTTCCAAAATGGCAATTGAAGTCTATATTGAAGTCTATAAGACAATTGTTGTTGGAGTACAATGGGACTGTCTCTCTGAACACCAATAATATTTTTGCCAATTATTCTAGATTCAAACATTTAAAAAAAATATAATTTTAAACAAACAATCTATCAGAGGCATAAATTTCCCCAGCATTAATTTTAATATAATTTCTTGCAGCTAAAAAATGCCATGAAATCGAAAGAAGGCAGATATTGGCAGTTTTTTTGATAACATGTGGGAACCAGTTTGCATGGTTACAGAGAAAGGGATGAGTATAAAAAAGAAGCATCAAAAATGAAGCTAGCATTCCAAATGGCATCCAGATATGTGTACAAATTAACAGATCCACAGGCAAGAATGAGACAAAGATATGATGTGAAAAAGATATTCACTAAGAAACAAGAAAAATCACTTATTATTTACTCCACCATGAGCAAATATTGATGAAACAGCCAAAATGTCTAAAAGAAATAGCAACAGCTTTCGTCTCAATGTACCCCATTTGCTTGGAAGGATCTTTTGCAAAATAAAATACCTGTACTTACAGTTTGTTTTTGGTATCCAAATATTGCTAATAATCAATAAAGATATTATTGTATGATACTGAAGCAATGAACTGAAAATGCAACTGCAAATATTCAGAACACAGCATTTTATATTTTTGTCTCTTAATAAAACTCAAGCACTAAACGCAGTTGAGAAAACTGGGTATAAATCCTTTATTTACAAATGAATGAACGTTCTCAGTAGTTTGTATCCTCTTTAAGTTCACATTCAAATACGAATTTCGAATGTTAACAGCTTTCTTTAGAAAGTTTCAGAGTTCTAATAACAAACTTAAAAAGAAGCAAATTCAAAAAAAAACAAAAAACAAAAAATGTTACTATGGTTTCATTCTCTGCTGGAGATGGTTAATTAAATACATAAGATTAAAACAAATTAGTACTAAAATAAATACAAACATATGTTAGAAGACCAAATAACACCTAGCTTTACTCTTAACCACTCCCTAACTTCTCATATTTTGCCGTGTATATTTCCAAGCCATAGGTAGCTCACCACTTTTATCATTCAACAGTTTTTCTTCAGTTTGCCTCTTTGTTATTTCAATAGTTTCTGATATATATGCTTGTTTCTTCTTCTCGATCTTTATTACTACACTGGCTTCTTCCCATTCTACTCACAAGTCAGTTGCGTAAGCCTCCATTGCCAAAGCTGTGGTTAGTTTTCCTACAGTTCAAGCTAGCACTAATCAAAAGCAGAAAAACATACAAACTTAGAAGTGCTTTCGACTTTATTAAGTCATCTTCAGCTAAATTTTACATATAAAAGATCGTAGAACATAAGAACGCTAAATAGAACATTTCAAAATTTAAAATATAACATTAATTAATATAAACATTAATTAAAATTAAGAAGTAATAAAAAGTTAACAGGTTTTAAAAATAAAAATAAATAAAATAAAAACAAAAATACACGTAGTTCTAATTACAAAGGATAGAAGTAAGCAAAATTAGTCCTAGAGAAACCATTGTGTTGGTACGGTGGCAAGTATATTAGTAGCGATGGAAAATTGACTTTTCATAACAAATCATATGGGTAAACTGCTTTGTTTAACGAACGTTTTTTCTAACTTCTGTGATTTTGGTCGGAAAGTAATATTAACATTTGGTAGTACTTATTTGTGTGAAGGTGCATTTTCTAAACAGTTAATAAACTCGATTTGGAACTTGTCTTGGAGATTCTTCTCTTTTACATATTCTGTGGACAACTACAACAGGAATGAATGTAAATATCCAGCCCTTGTAAATGCTGCTGCCCTTCCTCATTTATCACATTAAACAGGTATATAAAAATATTAAAAAAGTATGTTACTCTTTATATTTTATAATTTTTTGTTAACATGTTTATTGAATGCAATCTGGTAAATATAATTTTATAATAAGGTTTGTTAATCTGGAAATAAAATTGGTTTCCAAAAGGCATTATATTTGTGTGTTTCGTTTGTTGAAACAATAGTGTATCAAGTACCAAAATACCCCCTTTTTTATAACTGTGGCCCTCCATATCTTTAGTAAATATGGCTATGGCCCTCGGGTTCATTATAATTGGACAGCACTGATCTAGAATCATCTGAGCTGATAGTCAAAAGTGAATTACAAACTCTAATAAAGGACTGTATAACTTAACAATCATTATAGTCTGTTTGTCTCTTATTTTATATGGCACAATAGTCATAAAAGTTAAATTATAAATACAGTTTACTTTTCATCTATTATATTTTTCTTATGTATAAATTTTTGTTAGTCACATTTTCATTTGATTTTCACTATTTTATATTATTTTCCTAGTTTTTTACAAATTAAAAATTTTAATTTCAGGTTTAGTATTAAAATAAGGTAATATAAAAGTTGCATATTAAGTGAGAGAAGTATAAATCAGATCAAAAAACTTACTTGTGAATTTCTACTTCTGAAAGAGTATTTGGAATGCTTTTGTGGTAGAGATGTGACAGTGTGGGTTGGCTTTTCCCCTTGGGTGGATGCACTGATCTCCAAGTGTTTGCAGACAACAGTGTAACAGCAGTGAGATGTCAGGATGAAGTTCTTAACCCCCTATTGTCAGACTTCAAGCTGCTTGAAGTCTGACAATAGGGGTAGTAGGTCCAAACTTTCTTCTAATGGATGATAATGCATGCCCACACAGAACATGACTGTTGGATGAGTACTTTTTAGAATAAGGTATATAATGAATATATTGGCCAGCAGGGTCTTCTGACCTTAATCCTATAAAGTAGGGGTGGGCAATTTGTAGGGGGCCGTATAGAAAAATTTATGGTAGGCCAAGGGCCAAAACAAAAGCAATCGATAATAATAGTATTTATTTAAAAAAGAGAAGGTACAGATATGTAAGTATACATAGCGTTGGTATTAGATATAATAAAATAATGTGGCCCGCGGGCCGGAGGTTGCCCACCCCTGCTATAAAGCATGAAATATGAAATACCTTATAAAGTATGAAATACTTTATAGGGTATTTCACATGGTTCATATTTATAGGGTATTTCATATATTTACCCTATGAACATTTCATATGTTCACAGGGTAAATATTTATGTAGAACTTGCTAAGTGAGCTTATTTTATTACATATATGATAAAGAACAAGTTGCTTTTCTACATGATATTTAAGTATGAAATACTTTCAGAAGAGCTGTAGCTGCTTGCCAACAACTTTCCAGCACATTCCAATAACTGGCAGCTGCTCTTGAAGAAGAGTGGCAATTATTACCTTCAGAACAACTTGATCATCTCATCAAAAGGTAAGAACCGTCGGTATCAAGTATGCATTCATGCATCAAGATGACATATTTCATATAAAGCAGTTATTTTGAATTGTTTATATGCACCCCATTAATGAGTTATAATGGGAATTTTTTCCTTGTTACTAATGCAAGTGTTAATTTATTTTTGTTTTGAGTATTGTTGTTCACATGATACCTGTCTGGATTTTGAAGTAAATTGATTGAATAGCCTACTTTACCAGTTCTATCCAATTTTTGTACTGTGCTTAACTTTTGGAGAGCAATAATCATCTCATAAATTTACTGAAACTTTTGAATAGGAACTTTTTCCAGGCCCACATAGCTCACGCTGTAATAATGTTCCCTTTTGGTTGTCTAAAAGCAATGAGAGCATAAGGCCGGCTGAAAACTAGTCGATATTGCAGCAATCCAGTTGCATTCAATGTCGTACCAAAACTATACGTACAACTTGTCATTGCATACTTATTGAAGCGACATCATCACCTCTGACGAAAAAGAAGCAGAGCGAGCAACTTTTCTAACATCAAACATGTTAGATATTTGGTGCAATGGGACACGCGCAGTGAAAACTTTGGAGAGTTGAGCATGTGTATTTGGATATTATCATCAGATGATCTACATTTATTAAATAAATTTGAGATTTTAAACCAAATTTTTTTCATTTTTAAATTTAATGATGTAATTTGAATCAAAAATTTAAATAATACAATAATGAAATTTATATAAGAAGAAAAATTCACATTATCTAAAGGTAAATGGCATTGTTTTAATTGCTAATAAATATTTGGTCGGAGAATAAAATAACTATTCATTCTACTAGAATTGAGAAATTTAATCATTTGAGATTAAGGAAGAAACATTTTGTTTGTGTCAACTTTATTCTTTTTTGAACAGCTCACTAATAATATATGTACAATATATAAAGATAAAATGAATATGCAGTTCAACGGAATCTAGCATTAACATGTCGTCGCTGCACGTCGCTATTACTTGATAGATAAACAAATGTTTGAGAAATGTTGATTGGCTGTGAAAACATCATCATGAGTGAAATCGATTTAACAACCTCCTCAAAGATCGCATCCAGCGATGTCTTATGAAATGGTCACGTGACTAGAGAAATTGCATCTGACGTCAGATCACAGTCGATGCCATCGACTAGTTTGCAGCCAGCCTAATCACACTGAACTTTAGACTTAAGAAGGCTCATCAATTCAATTTCAATTGTTTTAGAAAAATATCCTGCATCTAAACTCTTTCAAACTCTCTGATTATTCAAGCAGATATGATTTTTATCAAAATAACTGGAAATGAATAGACAATCACATTTGAAAATAACAACACTAAACAACAGTTGAAAAATAATAACTAAAAATTTTAATGAAATGTTTTTGATTGCTATAAGACCATCTTCAGCATTAAGAAAAGAATACCTTTAATGCTGAAGATGCTTGTATAGCAACTAAAAATGTTTCATTAAAATTTTTAGTCATTACTAGAAATTACCCGCTCATATAAATGAGCGGAAATATACTGTTGTGATCTAATCTTATAATACTTTATACAGTATAACAGCATATTGTGTAATAATAGCTTATCTTGCAAATTTATTTACTATATATTTTCCGGAGGACGGTTTCAGATTCCATAACAGGTGATTGCTAACTACTACGATGGAGAGTGTGGAAGTAAGTCAACTCTTAAACTAAAATATAATACGTTAGATAATAATGAAAATAACGATAAAAGATAAAGTGCATAATAAAATAAAATAGGATAGGTCAGAGTTAACTTCCTCACAAATAGTTTTGATTTACAAATGACATTCAGGAATGAATTAAAGTTTGTGAACTGAGGTTTGACTGTATTTTTTTTAATCAGATAAGCTACTGGCTTTCTATCTGAAGGATAACTCTGACGGGAATCAATGGATAAACCCATTGATTCCTATCACTTCAATTTTCCAATTGATCATATAAATTGAATAAGATTATTATTGACTCATAATTTTAAATTTTTAATTAAATAAGCTTTCAAGCATATTTTTTAAATGAAAAATTGAGATCATTATAAGTAAAATATTATATATCTTGTCATTTTTTCTATTATTTATGATAGCAGTTGTGTTCATTAGATAAATACAATTACTAAAATTATCAGAAACCACTGAGAATACAGATAGTCCTTGACTTATGACAAGATTTGTTTCAAATCCCGCCATCATAAGTCATAAATGCCCAAAATTTATGGATTTCTCACTATTGGTGTTTATTAGGAGTAGTCCTTGACTTATGACAAGATTTGTTTCAAATCCCACCATCTTAAGTCAGAGCCATCATAAGTCATAAATGCCCAAAATTTATGGATTTCTCACTATTGGTGTTTATTAAGATAATGTATAGTGTTATAACGAACACAAAACTATAAGGATTAGATATAAAAAAGGACACTTTCTGTATATCAGAACATAGGGTTAGGGAATCAAACTTATAAAACTATATTGATCAATCATAGAATTTATTGATTACATCACATTTGTAAGACAAGGACTATCCATATTTTGCCTAAAGTTTATAAAAAATGAAACTTCTTATATATATAAAAATCATAAATTATTAATATTATAAATTTTTATGGAATAAGAAGAATCATTATAAAATTTATGATCTTTTATTCATTTATATAGTTACTGTCCTGACCAACCAGATATATATAATAATTTAATGATTAGGATAAATGAAGAAAAAATTTTAGATTTTGGTGTAACTAAAGTAACAGGATCTCATTTACCACGACATTCAGATCAGCATAAATGTTATCTAACAAAACAGCCTCTTCAGGTACTGGATAAAAATATTTATGTATGTTTCAGAAAATAATGTATGATTATAAAAAATCAGTATATAGGAACTAATCTAAAAGAGTTTTTTCCAATTGCAAAATGTTAAATATAGATAATCATCACTCTTATGGCAGAGATCCCAATAATTCAACTTCTCTTTATCAAATTATTCCATAGTGACAAACTGATGCTCAAAATGTTATCAAGTTGAGAGCTATGTCTAATAAATTCTCTTAAACAAGCTCAATGTCTTGGTTGTCTATTTATATAAAAATTTGTATGCCATTTATGACTAATATTTTTTTAATAAACTATCTTACAATTCAACAATATCTGGCAATATATCCAATTTTGAATATCCATAAATATTTTAAAATAACATGACAAATTTTGAAAGAGGTTCAAATCTCAGCACAATGTTAATCATCATTAATTATTTTGTATGTCAAATATTCTAAAGCATTCAAATGACTTCTAGTATACTATTTTGGAATTAAACTGCACTTAATAATTACAATTTAATTCCAAAATTGTACAATAGTAGTCATTTGATTAATATTCCCTAGTTAGAAAAATTTATGGAGGATACATTTTGTCATATTACGTAGCTTCATCAGCTTCAGTTCATTATTTAAAGATGGGCTGATTAAGTCACAAATTATGATAAATGCATCTTCCATAACTTTTCTCCAGCATTTAATTTACAGAATGTTAAACTGTTTCAACCAATTGATTTTTCCATCTGTTTGGCTGACATTAATAAAATTAGTTTTCATCACCATTACTATTTTGATTATATTGTTCATATTTTAAAGCCTATAAAAAATTAGATACACTCTACAAATTTTTAGAAAGTTCACTGGTTTATCAATAATCATTTATTCATTTTCTGAAACATCTTATATAAGAGTATTTTAAGAAATTTTATTATTATATTATAGTATTGTATATTTTAATTTTACTGAAAAGGAATAATTATTAACATAATAATTAATGCATGCAGAAAATGTTATTAATTTTGTATCTAAATGATTTTGAATATATTATAGTAGTTTACATCTTATAACTTATATTTATGTATTTATTGCATCTCTTGAATCAAATTATCTTTAAGTTTATTTATCAATGAAATTTACCCATTATATATAACTGTAAGTGTATATTTAAAAAAAAATTAGACTAAATAAGCAATTGTAATTTTTTTAAATATTTGATGATACATTATCAGTGTTCTTGAATTTTTTTTATTAACATTATTTCTAGTAAAACCAAGTGGAGAATTTAGTAAAATCTCATTAATTTGAAATAAACTAAAGTTTTCTGATCAAAGTATATAATTTGAAAATTTTTCAATTTTTTTTTAAATTTTTAATTTTTTACTTTTGAATTAACTGTGAATTATTGTTTTTTTTATGATGATAGATAATTCGAAACAGCTTTGAATTAAAAATTAACTATATTCCAGACCATTAATGGCTTAAATCTGCATTATTCAAAATTATTTTAGTTGGAAAAATTACCTGCAGATTTGGATAAAAGTTGTTTTTCAAACACAAGACATTGTTTATTCTATTAGTCCTCTTCCAAAAATGAAGATTGCAAACAAGAATTTGACTTTAACCCTTTAATGCCCAAATTATCTGTTTTCAGTAAAAAAAACTTTTAATAAGAAAATTACATTCTGTACACATTTAATAAACACAATTTATTTTCAAAATTATTTATTCTCTATGTACCAAAGTGTTTCTTATTTGATACCGTGGGATGTATAGGGTTAAAGTAGGAAAACATCAAATTACCAAACAATGAAAGTATGATCTTGTTCAAATACTGAATTGTTTGTCGGCATACAAGCAAACTTTAATCATATTTTGAAAGAATTACTTTTTATTGTAATTCTGATAAATTTCTGAACTATCACTAAGTTTTCATGTTAATCTGGAATCAAGATGGCAGACTGAAGTGGAATCAAATATGGTAAAAGTTACAAATAAAGTAAATTATTAAATAAATTGACTGTGGTATGTTGATTATAGATATAAGTCTAGTCCCAAGTTACTAGCACACTAATATTAGTTTTATTAGTTTTAGGTATTTTTATTTTATTATTTTATTTAAAATAAAAATATGTTAAAAAATAAAAATTAACTATTTTACTAATTTAAGATAAGTTTCCTCTTAACATATTTTCTAGATATACTATTAACATAGTTCTAGAATTCTAATAACATAGTACTTAATTTCTACTAGCATAGAATAGGTTATTACTCCTCCTCTATACAGGGTTATTCTCACACACGTCATCATGTAGGTTGAGTTAGACCAGTTCTTTGCTTCTTCTAAATAAAAGCAAACAATAAGATAAGGTAACAGTAAGATAAATTGTTTATTCAAAAACGTTTTCAGCTATCCATGTAGCCTGCCTCAGTTATAATACAGACCAGAGAAGCTTCTCTCACCCAATATATAAAGTAAGAAGTTTTCCTTATTGCTTCTTCTAATTTTCACATTTAATTTTGACCCATTACGGCTCCCTTAGTACTCTGACCCCTGTATTCACCAACCAAGTGTCAATTCGCAGATCGTATAAATCGGGATCGAATTGTGAACTCCGATTATTTTTCTTTCGTATTCACCAACATTTTTTGAAGCCGGATTATTCGATCGGCTGTTTAACTCTTGCCGCTTTGTAAGAATAGCTTCGATTTGTTGATTTATATCACGTGATTTTATGCGCGTGTATTTTATGCGCAAAGATTGTATTTTTGCATGAGTTTTTCAACATGGAGGTCGACTCCTTCTTGGAGAATTAATCCGTCGATAAGGACGAGTCCTCTTTACGATCATGCGTCTTCTTAATAACCCTTGCTTGATCCCATAAGATTTCAAGGTCTTTTTGCGCCAGTGCCGTAGAAAACTTCCTTTTCTTTATATCTTCTTTATGCTCCTGCAATCTATCGGAAAGATTCCTGCCCTGTAATGTTCATAAGTGCCAACAACATATTTATTTGTTTGTGGACTTTAAAGCTTTATTATTTAATCTTTAATGTTGATATGTAATTTAATATATTTCTGTTCCCTATAATATATTTGGGAATTATTGTAAAATATTATAATTAACACTTAATTAACTTTGATATGTTCGAAATTTACTATATAATGTATTTTTAAACTAGATGTTCGAAAATTATTTAAATGTTCTTTGATTCTGTATTTATTCTGCGCAACTGAAGAAGATATATGATTATATCGAAAACGTTTTTGTTTATTGAATAAAAACTGTTTATTCACTGCTATTAGTGCTATTAGTTTCTTATTGATTACATATGAGAAGAAAGGCAGTTATTTTGAAAGTTCGAAAACTAATAATTACACCTAAACCTAACTGTTCTAACAACTCTGCAATCCAGAGTTTGACCTGAGCTCAGGTCTTTAACTAAATTCTAACTTAAAAATAATCAATTGCAAAACAATCTAACACAATGTAACGTCTAACTAACAAAACAAAGTCGGAAATCAGAACTTACAACTAAAAGTACCGATTAAGTGTTAGAACTAGACGAACAATGATGTTAGAAACTTATGCTAAATAACTGAATTTCTCAAAACAAGTTAGATAACAAAAAATATAAATTTATTAGACTCCAAAAACACTTACAAAAGTATTAAAGCTTGATTTTTACTTTAATATTGTTTCAATAAATTAATCAACAAAACTTGTTTAATCCAATTCAAGTATCAACAATCAATTATTCACAAAAAGAAACCTTAACTACTACTTAATTCTACTACCTCCACCTCTGATACAAACTTCAAACAATCGTAGATCTTTACAAGAATTCGAATGTCACTTAGCCAACCTTATGTCAATACAATACCTCGGTGAGTCGTTGGTAGCGTTGGCTTTTATATCCAAGTGATGTACAGTCCCATATTGCTTCATTTACATAAATATATGTAACATGTTTAAATATATGAGTTTACAGAGTAGTCAATTCATGTCATCCTCTTTACAATTTAATTATATACGAACAAAACATTAATATGAGATCATTCTTACTTTCTCAAATTGGATCAGTAGTAAAAGTATTTAAATTAGATGACAACGTTATTACCCAGGACAGCTCTTCCGGAGGACGGTTTCAGATTCCATAACAGGTGATTGCTAACTACTACGATGGAGAGTGTGGAAATTAAAATTATAATTTAATTTTAAATTGTTAGGCTAGGAGTTAATTTGGCTTAGAACATTTGGTTACCATTCTTTTATTATACAATCAAAGAAATAAATTTAGTATATCTATAAAAAAGCCTTATTCAAAGTGGAAAAAGATAATTTTATTATAGAAGTACTTTCGACTTCAATAAGTCATATCAGCTATACACAAAAACAATTAGAATACATCGTTTTGGAATACAATATTCGGAATGTTATTTAAAAAAATTTAAATTATTAAAAAGAATTATAACGAATGTTAAGATTATATAATTAAATTAATAAACAAATAAAGGGAGTCTTAATATCATCTAAATAAATTATATAAGAATAAAATTAATAAAAATAAAATAGTTAAAAAGAGACTGTTAACTTAATTCGGAATAGTATTGGAAGATTACATAAAAATCATATGGGGGATATAATAAAAATAAAATAGTTAAAACGAGACTGTTAACTTAATTCGGAATAGTATTGGAAGATTACATAAAAATCATATGGGGGATTAACTTTAGATGCCTTTAAGAGCAGTGTTTTGTTAAGAATGTTAAGAATGTCATATGGGGGATTTTATAAACCACTGTGGGGGTATAATAACTGGTCAGTTGTCATTTATAACATACGTCATACTATTATAATATTCGATGACAATGGCTTCTGCCATTTTTATATCTTTTGCTTTACTTATTTGTGTTACGATACATGCTTGATCCCACTGGACGTTGACGTCATACTGGTAGCAATGTTTGACGAGTGAAGTGTTGAAGCTCACTTTTCTTATATTATCTTGGTGTTCTCTCAATCAGGTATCTAGAGGAGACATAGTGCTACCAACGTACATTTCTTGTCTATCAAGATCATTGTTGTAGATAGGAATGATATATACACCGGCCCGTTGTAATGTTGTTGTTGGCGGTTTGATGTTCTTTAAATTGTGAAAGTGGTATGGAGTTGACTATAAGTTACGAATTTATTAGTTTTTGCTAATGCTTTGGTCACAGGCACAATAGCTTTATGGTATTGTACAGGATGTAAGTACACTTTATTTTGTTGTTGTGCCATCACGGAAGTGGAGGAATTATGCCAATATTTGTCAATAGATCTATTAATGATTCTAATGAATGTTGCATCATAACCATGCATTATAGCCTGATCTATTATGAAGTCTTACTCAACTTGTTTAGTCAAACGGTCTGAGCAATGTGTTCGTAGCCTCTGTAGTAGGTATTGGAATTCTGCTACTTTATACTTAGAAAGATCATATGACCATCTGAGAATGAAATTTGGCATGCAAGTTTCTTTTCTATAGACAGATGATGTGAATTTTTTGTTGTGTATGGTAATATTGACATCTAAAAAATGGTTGTTGTTACACGATTGTTGTTCAAGTTTGATATCCAGACCAAGTGCGTCATTCTTGAAATACTCCATGACGGATTCTACATCTTTAAAGTCTCTGCAAATAATAAATAAATCATCAACATACCTTTTAAGGAATCTGAGATTGGAATGTAAGATGGAGGACATTTGTTGCTTATGGTGCTTCACTACCAGTTCGGCCATAACCCCCAGCATAGGTCCACCAATTGGAAAGCCTTTGCTTTGTCTATAATAGCAGTTATTATATGTGAAATATGAATGATACGTTATAAGATGGGATATATCACGCAGTAAGGGCCGCTGACACTTGCAACTCTAGTATTTTGTATTAAGAACCGGTACAGGCATAGACAAGCTGGCTCTATTTGTATTGAAGGGAATAGTGATACATATCAGCAACCAGCATGGTGTCATTACTTTCTAGATTGTAATTATTTAATTCCTGTATAAATTCTTCAGACAAAGCTACAACGAATGGATATGGTTTCAACCTCTGTGTGCACCAAGTGGCCAGCTTCCTTTCTAATGGGGTTAGTGGTGATAGGGTTTTGTCTACTATAGGGTGGATGGTTATCGGTTTTTGTGGGTTTTAATATAGGCATAGAGTGGTGAGCATATGAGATTTGGGAGAGGTTTGCACTTCCAACATTCCGGGAATTCAGATCTACGAAGCATTGTAGTAAGGCGGTTTTGTAACTTTGTTGTAGGATCATTTGGAAGGAGTTCTGCTCCTGAAGACTCTATATATTCAGATAGCATCTTATCATATTGGTTGGCTGGCATAAGAACAATTTTCTTGGTTTTATCCTCTCTCATGCATATTAAGCCAAAATAAATTAAAAAATAAAACAAACAAGAAATAAATTTGTTTGTTTTTATGGTTGTATAATGTTATACAAATGCATTATAAAAGTGGGATAATTTTTTGAGTCTAAAAAATATGTTTTTAATTAAAATTTTAAATTATAAAAAGCATTCCACTAAACTGTTCTATTTGAAACAGTTTTCTAGAAATGCTTTTAACATTTCTAGAAAACTGTGAAATAATTCTAAAAATATTATATTGTTCTTTTCAATAACATTTTTATTATTGATATATCCAAAGACTGAAAATGGCTATTTTGTTAACCAAAAACATTACCATATTCTAAAACTTAAGTAAATACTGGTAACTGTTATTATACTACTAATTAGTGCTATCTATATGGATTTTTGGATGATACAATTGTATAAAAAAGTTCAAGACATAATTATAAAAAAAAAACTTAATGAAATAAGAAATGATTTATTCATATATAATTTTATTTTCTTTATTGTACCATCATATTTTAAGAATTTTTGTTTTATTTAATTTTCTAATTATTTTTTGATTTAACATATATTTTACATACACATTATATACGATGACCATATGTCTTTTATTCAAGAGGACAGTCCTTTGTTTCACTGCTCTGTCCTACAGATTTATTTTTCCTAAAAATGGCCATTTTGTCCTTTTTTTTGTGAATTGAAATAGTAAACTGAGTACTGGCACTCAATAGACGGTCCACAGAAACATGACAATTATTTTCTGTGACAGTATTATGTTTCTGTGTTATATCATCTGTGAAAAGATCGAAGAGTGGTGACAAAATGACGAGTATTGCCAACATATATGGGTTGGAATTTTAAAATATTTCACAGGCAAACACATAACATTTAAAAATATTTTAAAATAGTCGAATTTTGCTTCTATCTTCATGGAACTAATGCCACTACTGAATGAATATTTTCATTAGTGAATAATATGTGCACCACTGAGATAACCAAATTAAAAGTCAAAACATTGGGAACATGTATTTATATCAAATGCAAGTTCTACATGACAGAGTTTGTTGAGTGTAATGCCATAAATAGAATTTGACCAATTTAAAAATTTTTAGATCTATTAATCTATAACTTTTAACCAGTAATATAGTTTTTTATACATTTACTAATCTTATTTTGTATTTTATTTTAATATAATATAATATTATTTTTATATATTAAAGTTATAATTATTTTAAAATTTTACGAACAACAACGCTATGGAGTTTCGTTTTAGAATGTACGATTTCTACAGTTTTGTAAGGTGCTAAAGTTGGATCTATCCAAAAGTTCTTTGCCTATTAAAGTGTTTATTTTATAAAATACCACTGTTGTTTGCTTTAATGATAAACCATATAAATAATGTTCTAATGAAAAACATCATGATAACCAGAGAGCATGCTACTAAATAAAAGCAACCAATAAGCCAAATGAGTAAGAAAAATCGTTTAATCAAAAAGGTTTTTGGTTATCCACGTAGCCTCCCTCAGTTGTAATACACAGATCAGAGAAGTTTCTCTCCCTCTTTCTCATCATACTAAGTCGGGAACCAATCAGTGACGGATTCCTAACATCAACAAACTGCAGGTGAAAAGTTACCCTTTCAAATACATTAACAAGAAAACACAACAAAACATTTCTAAAATAACATTACAACAATTAAAATAATCATCAAACCTCGGAATTTAGGTATAAAGCAAAAAATAATAATAAAATACTAACTATAAAGTCCATCATAAAAACAGAGTTACATAAATAGTTATTAAGTAAAAGCAACCAATAAGCCAAATGAGTAAGAAAAATCGTTTAATCAAAAACGTTTTCGGCTATCCACGTAGCCTGCCTCAGTTATAATACACAGATCAGAGAAGATTCTCTCCCTCTTTCTCATCATACTAAGTCAGGAACCAATCAGTGACCAGTTCCTAACATCAACAAACTGCAGGTGGAAAGTTATCCTTCCAAACACATTAACAAGAAAACACGAGAAAACATTTCTAAAATAACATTACCATAATTACAATAATCATCAAACCTCGGAATTTAGGTACAGAGCAAAAATAATAATAAAATACTAACTATAAAGTCCATCATAAAAACAGAGTTACATAAACACCGGCTACTCGTAAAATATCTGCGTTAAGGGAACATATGGTTTACACCCGACCCATTCGTAGGACCTTTAATGAAAACAAACAGCTTAGGTCATTATAGCTATAAATCTGTCCTTACAGAATAATATTTCAAGTCAAGTACAGCAATAAACATTCTTTCCATACATATTGCACAGATAGTCGAATTTACAGGAAAATGTTATAATTGGGTAAAATATACGTATTAAATAAAATTACAAAATAATAAAAATCTAACTAATTATACATCAATCATATATTAACAAGTTTCAAAGATTAAATACAAATTAATAGTAATACAATAAAATCTAATAATAAATTGTATAATTTCGTCCCACTTCTTATTACGAGTAAATAAATTCAGCATATAAAACGTAAAACTTAGTCCTGACTAAGTTTTACATTCAAATTCTTATACGTTATGTATGGTTTGCTGAAGATGGCTTAATAAGGCTGAAAGATCTAACAAGTTTAGTAAAATATACTGTTATTCCACTTTTAAAATTGTGCTGAATTTATTTACTCGTAATAAGAAGTTCCACTTTTTAAAATTGTGCTGAATTTATTAACTCTAATAATAAAATTAATATATATAAAATACCTAGAGCTAGAAAAGATTAAAACTGAAATTGGCCAATTATTATTCACACGAATCTAAACCGTGTTGTCGGGCATAATTTACAAACATTATAAAAGTATTATACAATACAGTATAATAACAATAATAAAATCAGCCGAAAGTTTAAATTACGAGTCTAATACTAAGTTGCCAGAATATAATTTTCTTAAGCTGTACAAAATAATACATTACATTACAAATAAACAATATCAAACATAGAGTTCCATAACTGATATACATGTAAAAAACCTGCTTTTTTATTACTTTAAACTTAATTACTAACTACTCATAAAATATTCGCGTTAAGGGAACATATGGTTTACACTCGACCCACTCATAGGACTTTTAACGAAAACAAACACCTTAGGTCACTGTAGCTATAAATGTCCTTACAGAATAATATTTCAAGTCAAGTACAGCAATCAACATTCTTTCCATACATATTGCACAGATAGTCGAATTTACAGAAAAATGTTATAATTGGGTAAAATATATGTATTAACTAAAATTACGAAATAATAAAATCTAAATAATTATACATCAATCATAAATTAACAAGTTTCAAAGATTAAATACAAATTAATAGTAATACAATAAAATCTAATAATAAGCACCTATAGCTAGAAAAGGTTAAAATTGAAATCGGCCAGTTATTATCCACACGAATCTAAACCATGTCATCGGGCATAATTTACAAACATTATAAAAGTATTATACAATACAGTATAATAATAATAATAAAATCAGTCGAAAGTTTAAATTACGAGCCTAATACTAAGTTGCCAGACTATAATTTTCTTAAACTGTACAAAATAATACATTATATTACAAATAAACAATATCAAACATAGAGTTCCATTTGGCATGAGGCCAGACCTATTTAAACTACCCAGCAAGCCAGGTCCAAGCTGGGGAAAAGCGAATCGTTGTAATTTATTACGTGCTTGGTCTTTCCTAGGGAGTGAATAGTAAGGGTCTCTAATATTTGCCCTCTCTGATTACCTCTAGCAGTTTTTAAAACTTTTATTTGATCCCACAAAATAGTGAGGTCATGCTGCAAAGCCCTTTGCGCTAAGGCCGTGTCCACTTCCCCTTTTCAGATGGCATTATAATGTTCTTTAATGCATTTTTCGATAGACCGGCCAATAAAACCAACATAACACTCCTCCCTTCCCAGACTATTGTTAAAGCATGGGACCTCATACACCCCGGAACTATTGGTGGCTTTATCCTTATCGTTCCATATAAGGTCGAAAACAGTGCTACTCCTTTTCAGTGCTATAGAATATCCCGTCTGTTTTTCTAACAGCGGCCTAAGTTTTAATGGTAATGTGATTGAGGTCAATCCCATAATAATTAGGCGGCCTCAACAACATAAGTCTATCAGATAACGACCATTTGACCTTCTTATAAATTCCTAAAAGGAAGTTACTCCCGTACCCACTTAGTAGACCTTGCCTAAGAATAGTCCCAATTTCTACGTACCTACTCTCTTGATGAGAGCAATGGCTAAAGGCTCTCCTAAACAGGGACAGAATGCTGCCGCCTTTGTTTAGGAGAGCCTTTAGTCATTGCTCTTAACAGAAAAGTTCTTTAACAAAATAGTACTAATTTGAAATTATGTAATCCAAAGTACTCAGCATTATACAATTTTTTTAAAGTTTTATTATATTTTAATTTCCTATTATTGCTCTTTTGAATTTAAACAAACCAACAATAAAATGATATGCTATTAACCAGATGTAAACAGAGTCACTTCGCCTAATTTTCAAATTCAATTTAAAAATTTATATACTTTTGGTAGAAGGTCTGTAGATTTAATTTTTGGCATAATTATATTTTTTTTGTTTCTCAGTAAAAAAGTCACCTGGCACATAAGGGTCATTTTGCCAACCTCCTGTTTTTCATTGATGATAAGATTATAAAGGATATGAAGAGAACCACCAATAACAAAAAAATTGGATTTTTATTCAAAAACAAATGCTAAAATGTTTAAAAGAAAATAATGAGAAAAAATATTTTTTTTGAATTTAATGCATGAGGTACAGCAAGTCAAAATAATTCACTTATAATAAAAAAGCATTTGTTTTTGAATAAAAATCCAAAAATGTTTAAAAGAAAATAATGAGAAAAAATATTTTTTTTTTGAATTTAATGCATGAGGTACAGCAAGTCAAAATAATTCACTTATAATAAAAATAGAATAGAAAATGAATTGAAACAAATTTCAAAAGTATAGCACCTTAATCAGAAAAGTTCAAAAAGCAAGCTGAAAAATCAATACCAAACAATAAGACTCCTCTTTTCTCTTTTGAGATAGTTTCTAAAGCATTTGCCTTGTCGAGTTGGTGAGGGAATTTGAATGATTTCCCCTTATCCTTTGTTCTTAAGTAAGAAACTTCTAAATCATCATTTTCACAATTGCAAAGTCTCCAATCTAGAAATTTTGTGGTTGTAGCAGATCATCCATCACTTTGGGTTGCATAAGTAACTACTATTAGCCAGAAAAACTTATTTTTCAAAAGTGCGTAAAGTAACCCCAGCAGGCAATGTCAACTCAATTTACAGTGTTAATAAAAAGGAAAAATAAAGCATCAGCAATATATTATAATTACCATGATTTTACATAGTATAACAAGTAAAATACAAAGGACTCATACAAAAACACAAACAAATACAGGCAATCTTAGACTTAGTTCTTGATTTACTTGTATAGATTTATTAATGAAATTACTCTGTCATATATTTTTAATGTTTATTACAGAGAAGAAATATATATATATATATAAAACAAACAATAAAATGATATGCTATTAACCAGATGTAAAACAGAGTCACTTCGCCTAATTTTCAAATTCAATTTAAAAATTTATATACTTTTGGTAGAAGGTCTGTAGATTTAATTTTTGGCATAATTATATTTTTTTTGTTTCTCAGTAAAAAAGTCACCTGGCACATAAGGGTCATTTTGCCAACCTCCTGTTTTTCATTGATGATAAGATTATAAAGGATATGAAGAGAACCACCAATAACAAAAAAATAGCATTTGTTTTTGAATAAAAATCCAAAAATGTTTAAAAGAAAATAATGAGAAAAAATATTTTTTTTTGAATTTAATGCATGAGGTACAGCAAGTCAAAATAATTCACTTATAATAAAAATAGAATAGAAAATGAATTGAAACAAATTTCAAAAGTATAGCACCTTAATCAGAAAAGTTCAAAAAGCAAGCTGAAAAATCAATACCAAACAATAAGACTCCTCTTTTCTCTTTTGAGATAGTTTCTAAAGCATTTGCCTTGTCGAGTTGGTGAGGGAATTTGAATGATTTCCCCTTATCCTTTGTTCTTAAGTAAGAAACTTCTAAATCATCATTTTCACAATTGCAAAGTCTCCAATCTAGAAATTTTGTGGTTGTAGCAGATCATCCATCACTTTGGGTTGCATAAGTAACTACTATTAGCCAGAAAAACTTATTTTTCAAAAGTGCGTAAAGTAACCCCAGCAGGCAATGTCAACTCAATTTACAGTGTTAATAAAAAGGAAAAATAAAGCATCAGCAATATATTATAATTACCATGATTTTACATAGTATAACAAGTAAAATACAAAGAACTCATACAAAAACACAAACAAATACAGGCAATCTTAGACTTAGTTCTTGATTTACTTGTATAGATTTATTAATGAAATTACTCTGTCATATATTTTTAATGTTTATTACAGAGAAGAAATATATATATATATAATAAACAAAATAGTTAAACAGCATTAAGTTAAAACAGGGATTCTTAACCTTTTGATGACTCCAGACCCCCAATGGATTGTCCAATATAGTCCCATACCCCTTCACCATTCCTTGTATTAGTATAATTAATTAAATACAAGCATTTGCAGGAAATGCCAAATACTCCTGAAAGTTACTATGGTGTTCCATTCACATACTACCCAAGTTAAAATAAATACCAGTATCCAGAGCTCAACTCCCAGTTAAGAACCCAAGTTAAAGGATACCTTGACCATTGCTTGTAATTTATTATAACAAAAATTCTAAAACATGATATCTACATTGCCATTACAGGATTGAAAATATTAATTCTAATTTTAAAAATTATTGGTATTTTCAAGTTTAGATTATAAAATAAATATTGCAAAATCTTTTTTAAAAAGTCCAAAATACTGCTTAACCAATATACTTATGAAAGAATATAAAACAGCACTAATTGCAGTAGAAAAAAGATTTATTAAATAAATCTTTTTTCTACTGCAATTAGCAATTAGTGCTGTTATAAAACAGAATATGAAAGAATATAAAACAGCACTAATTGCAGTAGAAAAAAGATTTATTAAATAAATCTTTTTTCTACTGCAATTAGCAATTAGTGCTGTTTTATATTCTTTCATAAAAAAATTGCAAAATCTTAATATAATTGAGGAAACGTTTTATATACTGGTACATATATATATATATATATAAAGCAAATAGAAATGAGAACTGAATAGTGTTCTTAACATTTATTAAATAATGATATCAATTCATGATTATTATGACTATTTTATTTTTAAAATTTCAATGTATGAAAATTACAATTTACTTAATAATTTTGCAAAAATTAATTAACAAGCATATTAAGAGAAATTAGAAATACTGATATTTCAAATCACTCCTGTGCATTTTGTTGCCCAAATACCTTCTGTTAAAAAAAAATTGTATAGAGGTTTAGTGTAATTTAAAAATAAGGTGCACAGATATTTATGAACATGTAATATTTTTCAGCTAATTAAAATTAGAATGTAATTCTTCCCTCACATAGATATTTATGAACATGTAATATTTTTCAGCTAATTAAAATTAGAATGTAATTCTTCCCTAATAAAAATAAATCATATTTGTTTTTAGATTAATGCACATTTTATTTTCAGGGACCAGTATTTTTCCTTGAAAGAGGAAAATCAGCCATTTCTTTAAATGATGCAATTATGTGGGCCAAAGTTAATCCTTTTTCACCTCTGAGAGATGGACAGAGAATTATACCATTTTAGTATATATGTAAAACAAAATCTAGACAAATTAATATAGAATGTTAGAGTTAAGAAGAAAACCAATCTAGTATTTTATTATGAAATTTTTATATTTTTCAAAATGATAATATATTAAGAAATGTATAGTTTATTTAAATAAACATCAATATTAATTATGTAAAATCAGTTTTTATTTATAAAAATAATTGATATGAAACATTTTATTGATCCTGAAAACAGTTACAATTTTTTTTAATTAAATGATCACAAAAACTTTTTAATGAAAATCTTGTTTCTTCTTAAATAAGATATGGAATTTTTATAGTTTTTGATATTATGATGATATTCCATTTTGTACCTAAGGATAAGAAGGATTTCTAAAACTATGTTAAAATACAGAAACTGAAATTTTGTCATATTATTGAAGATTTTAGTTTTTGCTGCAATTTATATATTGTTATTTAATCAAAAATTATTATTATTCTGTAAATAAATCACAAATTATTTTTAAGACTCTTGTCTTTTATTATCAAATTCAATTTTTGTTAATTTGCATCCTTGATGACATATTAATATTTTTATAACAGTGGAAAATAGATGGGCGGCTTGTGCATAGGCACTGTGGAACTGCAGCACCCCCAATTTTTCTCGATATATAAATATATTTATTAATTTATTTATATTTGCTTGTAATATTTAATTTTATAATCAACAATCCTATACAATTCTCTTATTTTGTATAAAAAATAAAAATCTATCTTGGAGCACTTAGGAGAACAAAGGATGCTAGTGGCACTGTAAACACAGTGCCATATTGCCACTTGCGCAAGCATATGCATGTCATAGTGACGTGTGGATGCAAGCTATTAGCATAATGCTACCTTGAATGTGCATTGTCCGTTGCACAGTTCCACTATTGTTTACATGTAGGTTGCACCAATAGTAGCATGTTGGTAATGCTTATTGTGTTTGCTCAGTCTCTCTAAATATTTGGACATTACAATTAGACATACAGTTTAGTATAATTCAAAATGTTATAATTTTATTGACAATAAACAATATTTTGTCATTTTTAAAACTTTTTTTTTAATTTTTACCGTAATTTTGGTATTTTATGCAAATATGTATATACTATATTTACAGTGTGTATGCATATTTCGAAAGTTGCAACACCTCCACGATTTCAAGTCAGGAGATGCCACTGAATATATATCAGTGTAAAAATTTGCAATATATTACTTTATATATGCAAAAAGATCTATGATAGTATTCCACACTCGTTATACATCCTCATCTATTAGAAATAATAATTAAATTCCTTATTTGGTAAATAAAATGTTCCATAGTTAGAGAAACAAAATTTTTAGCCTTCATTTTTTAAACCATGAGTGATATATATAATAGATTTTTAAATATATTTTACATTTAAATCTACAATAAAAAAATTTTCCATATTTGAATTTATTCAATGGCAAGTATTAATTATAAGATAGTTTTGATGATTTGTAGATTAAGAATATTTGAATTAACTTTGATAAATCTAAATTTACATCTACTCGGTATAATAGATTCTTAAATTCTGAATGTTAACAAAGCACAATTATAACTGCATTAACTATTAAACTTAGATAATTTTTCTAGTGAAATATCTTTAACTTGGATGAAATTATCATTAATTTTTATAATTCTACTTTGGAAATGAACAATACTAATGATAGAAAAAATTCCAATGCTAGTATTAAAAATTTGTTATATAAAATACACATACCTGTATATAACTGATTCAATTCTGGGTCCATGTGATTGAAAATGTATTTACTCAATTAATTCTGCCAATTCTATTGTGGGATTGGTTATAAAATAAGAGATGGATTCATAGGTTCAGAGCTGAATTCAATCAGAAAAAAATATGATGAGTGACTAGAATTGGATTTGGATCTAGGCTGTAAATTAATAGTTTAACACCACCATGATTCAGCAGAATAATGATGCTTATTTTTAACAATAATGAATGTCATGTTTTTACGAATGTTACAAAATAGCATTTTCGTTGAATTAGAATACTTTTGTGTTATGTTTTCTTTGTGTTTTAATGAAACATGCAATACCAATATTATGTAATTTGTTTTTTATTAATGTTTAACCATAATAATTCAGTGCAATGTTTTCTTGCAAAGAATACTTTCTGAAATTGCTAAATCATGGTAGGTAACAACTTTTGGAAACATTTTCTGTCTTTCCAGTTTTAATGCAGCTTCAAATCAAAAAATAGTAAACAGTTGTGCCATTTTAGAAATCCCTGTATAACTTTTGTTGCTTTCCAGTCAGCAATTGCTAAGCAGCAAAACATTAAGTGCTCATTATGGGCCCCTTATACTCCTAGTGGGGGTCAATCAGAAGATTGAAGGATGAATTCAACAAGCTGGGCTTGGACCCTTCCTAAAAAAGGTTTTATAATGCTTTCATGCTAGTAGTTAGCTTCTTCTTAAGGCTCTTCTGCTAGTAGTTAGCTTCTTCTTAAGGCTCTTCTCACCTAAATAACTCATTTTGTCAAACCATAAAATGAGTTATTAGGTTGTTCTATAATTAGCATTAAATGCTATAAAAGTTATTTTGTTGTCATTTATACAATTAGATGATATTTCAACATATTTCAATAAAGAAATAATGTATTTTTGAGCCTAAAAAAATCAGCCTAATTCATTTATAATTTAGATCTTGATTTATGAGAATTCAATTTACAAGCATTTTCTAAGAAGGCTTTAATGCACTTTAACCCAAGTGTATGAGATTAGTTTCAATCATTACATACCATCTACTAAGACATCTATTGAGGTGAATTGTTTGGAATACTTTCTAGAACATGCAGTAAATTTTTTCTTTAATGCCTCTTCCCAATTATTATTGTTTATTAAATGGCAGACAGAAATTCATTGAATCATAATTTAATTACAAAAATTACAAAACAATTTCATTTGCATGCATATATGCAGTTAATTTGTATAAAGATGCAAGATGTTTCACACACATTTTGCAGATAGTAGTAGCATGAAACAGCTTATCTGAACACATTTTATTTTAGAAGCTATTTTATCAGAGTGAAGGTAATAATGCTTCAGCTTTTTAAAAATACAGATATAAGAACTTTTAAGCAGTCTTTCTTCTTACACCATGCACCTTAAAGAAGCATTGTTGTTTGATCTGAGGAAATAGAATTCTGAAGTAAAACCAGGAAGAGTACAAATTCTAAAACTAGATAAATGTTATTTCTCAGCCTGCTAAATCTACTCAATCCTAACAGCTTCTTAAATCTAATTGCAATTTTATATTATTTAAAGACAATCAGAATAAGAAGCTGATGATGTATGTAATCAAAAACATTACTAATAAATTATATTCATTTTTTCTATAATGTTTTTGAGGACTGATTATAAACCTGTTAATCCATAACATGCTCAATAAATTTCTACTATAGCAATAAAGGAATCATTAACAAATACAATATGTTCAGTTGTATATATACAATATTAAAATAGTTGGATATAGTGTGCATAATAATGTGGAAGATTTTGTACATATTGCTGGAGACAAAAATTTATATGGATAGAATTGCAACAATTACTTTGTATGTGATATGGTTTATGGAAAAGTGGCCCCTCACAGTTTGCCCCCTGTAGATAATGAGTAGGATACAAAATTGTAAATATAGTCAACTCTCAATAACTCCAATTTTTATTGAAATCCCAGCCCCTTTAGTGGAGATTCGACGTTAATGGTCTGCGATTGTTTACAAATTAAACCTAATTAATTAGGAAAAATTAAAAAAGTGAAATCTTGCTTAATTTTCATTTAAATTTTTTGATAATTTTACAATTCATTACATTTTTTATTGTCTTCCTAAAGATGTAAAAATTTTTTCCAAATTTTTCTTTTCTTTCATTCGTGTAATTTTCATGGGTCATTTGTCAATTCGATGCCTTTAGTGCACGAGTAGGTGGTCCACAGGGGTCCAAGATAGAAAGAAAAGAAGTAATTACTGAATTTAAAGATCCAAGAAAAATAAAATATGTTTAATATATATATATATATATATATATAGAGCGTCACTCATGGGAATCGATCGTCACTGTGGACCTAGTGGGTGTATATGTGTGGTCGTGTCATATCGGAATCCACATACCTGGGGGGGGAGAGAGTTCTCATACGAATGGCTTCGAGATAGAATCCAGTCCCGTCGACAGAAATCAACGTCACTGTGGACCTAGTGGGTGTATATATGTGGTCGTGTCATATCAGAATCCACATACCTGGGGGGGAGAGAGTTCTCATACGAATGGCTTCGAGATAGAATCCAGTCCCGTCGACAGAGTCCAGTTCACTTCGACAATTCAACCAGAGGATCAATAGTTTCATGCTGCTTCGTCAGCCACTTGTTCTGTTGACTCTCTCTGTTGTTATCATTTTTGTTTATTTTTCGCTATTCTTCCCCCTCTCCCCTCCGTTCGCTGATTCAACCTTCTCTCAATTGTTTTGTATTCTCTCTGACCTTATGACATTAGGTAAATAAAAGTTAGCTTCCATTCTCACAGATGACATTGATTCCCTTGAGTTTAGTTTATACAATTTCATATATACAATTTAATTAATTATACATAACATATATATTTTTTGTAATACATCATTATATTTTTGCGATTACATATTTAATATAAATGTTTAGGTTAGTAATAAAAAATATATATATATATAAACATACACATAAACAACAAAAAAAAATGCACAATGCAAAAGAGTTTTGAGCCGGAGTCTAGGACCTAACAATATGAGATCGGAGAAAACACGATTCCATAAAATCGAGAGTGTACTGTACTGAGTTTTTTATCGATAATTTTTTTAAAATATTCTCCAATTTTCTTCATTTGTACCTTATTTTATTCATAAGACATGCCACTATCAAAAAATGCCAAACATTTCATTGGATGGCTAAGCTTTCATATAGAAAAATCGTGTTTTCTCCGATCTCGTATAATGAACGAAAAGTTATGAAAGAAATAAAATTCGGAAAAAATTTTTACATCTTTAGAAAGACAATAAAAAATGTAATGAATTGTAAAATTATCAAAAAATTTAAATGAAAATTCAGCGAGATTTCACTTTTTTAATTTTTGCTAATTAATTAGGTTTAATTTGTAAACAATCGCACACCATTAACAATCTCCACTAAAGGGGCTGGGATTTCAATAAAACTTGGAGTTATCATCGAATCTCCACTAAAGGGGCTGGGATTTCAATAAAACTTGGAGTTATTGATAGTTGACTGTATTTACAATTTTGTATCCTACTCATTATCTACAGGGGGCGAATTGTGGAAGGCAAAATGCAAGGGGCCACCTTTTCCAGATCCCATGTGATACATACACCCAACTGACATTTCAATAAAAAAATTCTTGATCCAAATGGGGTAGTGATACATGATCATGGAAGATTGTGTGAGCAGATAAGACTCACTTCCATCTTAATGGAATTGTGCTCATTCACACCTATATATTTGGGTTATAGAGAATCTGGCATGATTCAATAAATTCTGTTATATTCATCAGAAGTTATTGGATGATCAGGAAATCTACACTTAGCAGATAAGACTCACTTCCATCTTAATGGTATTGTGCTCATTCACACCTATATATTTGGGTTATAGAGAATCTGGTATGATTCAATAAATTCTGTTATATTCATCAGAAGTTATTGGATGATCAGGAAATCTACAAAATTATTCAAAAATTGCAGCAGTGAAGACATCTTGACACAACAATTTTTATACAAAATGGAATAATTCCTCACACTGGATTATCTGCATAGAATTGGGTTGTTGCAAATGAAATGGCCAATTTAAGGACAAATAAAAAGAAGAAAATAAAAAAAATCAAAGTAATCTCCAGCAGCATCAATGCATTGTTGCCAATGTGAGGCAAGGTCATTTATACCATGTTTGTAAAAATCAGTGTCTCTGGAAGTGATGAAGTCCTCTACTGCCCAATAAACTGATGTGTCATTGGCAAAGCATTTCTTGGACAAAAAATTCTGTTCAAAAGAGGTCAGGAGATTATGGAGGATCAGATACAATTTTGTATCCCAAATTTGTTGATTTGCTGTATGGTTGGCACTCCATATGTGGTCAGGCATTATCCTGAAGCAATAGGACTCCATACCTATTCGCAAGTAGTCGTTGTTTAAAACACAATTTGTTATGCATTTGCCACATATCTGTACAATATCAAGCAGCATTTATCCTTTCACCTCATGGAAGGAATGAGTAGTGAATAGCACCAGCAAAAGACCACCATACAGTAAGAACATTATCTTTGGATGCAAAGGTGCTTTGGATCCTTCCTGGAGCATCTTTCACTCCTAACCATGCAACAAACATGTACAATTGTTGTAGAATATCCATTTCTCATCTACAGTAACAATTCGTTGCAGAAACCTTTCTTCTTTACTTCTTAAGAGAAAACACATTTCCTAATGTTGTGCTTTGTTTTCATCAGTGAGTTTGTGAGGCACCACTTGTTCTTAAGAGAGAACACATTTCCTAATGTTGTGCTTTGTTTTCATCAGTGAGTTTGTGAGGCACCACTTGTTGAGGTTTCTTACTTTTCCTATTATTGCCAAGTGTTGTGAAATGGTTGAAAAGTGTACATTTAATATTTGGACAATCTCTCATACAGTTGCATCACTCATATGTGACATTGTCACAACATAAAAAATTTGCATAAACCTCAGCATTTGCTTTCTTCTACAACCAGTAGAAATATGATGTCATTTAATGGCCATTTCATTTGCAATAGCCCAATAGTTTGTGATAACTGATGAGAGTCCTCAGTGAAATGTTATTCAATCTCAATAGTATAACTACTTTGTTGACATTAATTAATCTCTGACTTCTGGTTGTAGAGGTATCTGAAAAAATTGTTTTTATATTATATTCATGTTCCTGACTGGGAACCTTGAAGAACAACAAAGTATAGAATATTGTGTGTGAAATATCAATCCAAACCTGCTGTGTTTTACTGTTAAATGAAGTGTTTAAAGAGTTTTTCTGTTCCATCAAAAACAACGGCTACATTGAATAATTCAATATTTCTTATCAGTTCCAGATAACTTCCATTAAATTCACAACACAACAATATACAATATTTTCCTTCTTTCTTCATTACATGGTTTTTGATTCTTTTTCTTCCAATATATCATAATGATCACAGAATTGCAATTTTAATTTTGCTGATCACATAAAACTGTAACTACAAAAAAGCATTTGATGATGATTTTTGGAACTGATTAATCTGCCTCTGGAAACTATTTTTTATTAAATTTGGTTTAGTTTTAGCCATTAGATGTCTCTGAATATAAACAGTTTGATTATAATCATTCTGTATTTAAAATACATAGGATAGTAAATTAGTTCATTTCCCATAAATTTCTAAATTAATTACATATCTGCAGGCTTTAACAGACATTAGTATAGAAAAACTAACTAGGAGAAACCATAACCAAAACTCGACAGATATACAGGTTTTTTTCATTATTGCAGCAGTTATATCCAGATCACTGCTATAAAGCAAATCATTTTTTTTTTTTTCATTTGCTAAAGCATATAAAAGTCTTAAACATTACACTATTAAATTTTTTATTATTGCAGCAGTTATATCCAGATCACTGCTATAAAGCAAATCACATCTTTTTTTTTTTTTCATTTGCTAAAGCATATAAAAGTCTTAAACATTACACTATTAAATTAATCAATTCAAAAACTGCTTATTACCTTATAAGCTTACAGTTCAATACCATCATAGCACATTACAGCAGTTAAAAGAAATACTTTTTATTACACTAAGAGTAAAAACGTTTTTGGTATTTTTATCATACCCTCATCAGTTACAATAAACTAGAACAGAATATTTTTAAATTATTCTAGAACATATTTATAATTTCTATTCATTAATATGTTCTAGAATAATTTGAAAATATTCTGTTCTAGTTTATTGTAACTGATGAGGGTATGATAAAAATACCGAAAACGTTTTTACTCTTAGTGTAATAAAAAGTATTTCTTTTAACTGCGGTAATGTGCTATGATGGTATTGAACTGTAAGATTACACTATTATTCATTAGTTGCAAAATAGTACTAGGTCTTAAAAAAACTGCCACATGGCTATGTTTTAAAGCATTTGCCTCTCACCTTGGAGGATCCAGGTTCAATTCTGGATCTCTCACCTTGTTTTCAGAACAGCTCCAGGCCCAAATTTTGTCTGTGTGCTAGTTTATATATATATTATATATATACGGCCGTGCCTGCTGCCGCGAGCCAGCCGCACAGGCTATTTTTAGTAACATATCTTGTATAAAAAAACTCGTGTATCTGCTGACGTGTAACCAGATTGACACACGGATATTTTTTATGCAAAAACGGGATATGCAAACATATTTAAAGCACGATGCATTGATGCATAATGACTTTTTAGGTAGGTACTGAAAGTTTCAGCCCAGTTGCATTAAAAGACAAAAAAAAAATACAAAAGAAATGAGAAATGCGCGTCCCCAAATTGGTTACACGTCACTGTAAAAGGGTTAAAATGACCTCGTTTAATGCTGTTTCATTTAGCGCTTTGTTTCTTTTGGAACGTAACCCTCACATTAAACAGGGTTTTACTGTAACAACCTATATTACATATTATAGTATATGTAATGATTTCTGAATTTCTGGATACAGAATAAAAATAGTTTCAGCAAAACTTATGAATTAGGTTTATAACTCAAACATCTGTATATGATATCAATTCATCTTGTTGGAACAGTTTTTAATTGCTAGCAAGTATTAATGCTTCTAATGAATTAGCATAATACTTTTTAGTGAAATAACATAATACAATATCTAAGAGATGATTATGAAATAGAATGAGATAATATGATCCCTATATGATTTTATTTTAATAATTACAGCTTCTGTTGCTCGGCATTTATATATGAGATCACCTGCTGGTGTGGGAGCATTCACAAAAATTTATGGAGGTCGTCATCGCAGAGGTGTTAGACCATCACACTTTTGTCCGAGCTCATCTAGTATTGCTCGTAAAGCTCTACAAGCTTTAGAATTATTGAAGTTGGTTGAAAAAGATAGTAATGGGTATGTTATTTGTTTTTAATAATTTAAAAAATTCATATTATCCACTATCACAGTAATCTATTACTTGAAATAATTAAAATCTTAAAGTATAGATCTATATTTTTATAAATTAAAGTAGTATTAATAACAATAACTTTAAAGTTGCTAAAAATGTTTTTGTGATGTAATTATTATATATTTTCCAACAGAAGGGTATAATTTTTTTTATTACACTGAAGTATCAATTAGTCTTTTTAAATGATTGTTACTGTTTTCACATTTTTATTTATATATGAGGAAAGTTAAATATATATTTAATAATAATTCTGAAATACCGTATTTGCCGGCGTATAAGACGCACCCTCTTTTTTATACACATTTTTGAAGGATAGCCTAAAAGGAATTTATATAATCAAATTACATATTGATGAATTAGTAGAAATATTGCCAGAGTTGAAATAATTAACCTATATTTTTTAATTGACAAATATGCTAACCTTTCATTTTCTCAAAACAACAGAAAATGGACTTGCACCACTTTCAAAATAAAGGTCCATATCATTTTTCTCAACTGCTTATGGTGCTTTTCACTTTGGTTATACAGTAGTAAGAGTTTAAGCAGTTATTATTTTGTAAACATAGATTTAGCATATTCCAACAGAAAAGCAAATGATCATAATTCAAATTTGCATTTGAAAAAAATATGTATCTAATATTAAAGATATTCATGTCTGGGATAATGTGCAATAATTGTTTTATGAAATTAAAAAGTTTTATTATAGTCAATAATTTTCTGAATGTTTGCATTTTCTGGCTACATTCTAAATCATTAAATGATAGAAGTTTTAATAATTTAAAAGTACTTTATTTATTCAAATTTTTTAATAATTAATCATTTATATAAAAATTATTTTTGTTCTTTTTAAAAGTTAAAGCATTGAAAAGATTTGAATTTTAGATTTTAATTTTGATTTAACATATTCAGGTAGTCCTTAACTTACAATCACTTATACTTATTGCCATTGTATAAGTATAACTAATGATATCATTGATAAATTTTGTGATTGCTCAGTGCAATTGGCAACAGGTTTGAGTTCCTGATCCATAGTCTAATATATTAAGATACTTACACTTTATCATAATATTAATTATTATGATAAAGTAGAGTGTAATAATAAATATTAGTCATGGGTTATAAGGACTAGGTCCTTGAGATCTCGTACCCCATCCCCAGGCCTGTGGTTTCTATACGATTGACTGAAATAGTTATATTCACCTTCAATTGCTATCCACTGAGTTGAGGTAAATAATTAGTAAAGAACTCCATCTTGATAATGAAAACAAACTTTAAACTTTAATTTACTACTAAACTTTATAAACACCTTTGTTTTCTTTGTTACAGCAAAATTTAGTAAACATGTAAAATCCACACGTCTTCTAGTCCGCTCTCTCTTTCTCCTTCTTCCCATCATGTTCAAACACAAACAGTCCAATACAACGTGCACTCCAGGACAGGACAAGACTCCAACACCAACGGACAATGTTAACACCACAACTCGACATAAAACAGGACAACGCACCAACACTGAAGAGAGACACCAACACAGCTCAACACCAGAGGACTGCTCTGTTACCTCAATCCATCCACTTACTTTAAGTTCAAACTTATTTACATAAATTCACATTATATTTGAAACTGTAACAAAATCAGGTTAAATAAAGATTCTTTTTAACCAAACTGGATAACCGTTATTATAAAACACAACATTAATTTTTCTTGAATACTAATAGAATTAATTAACTTTAAACAAAATCATGACATCCCCAACAATTAATGACGTCACTGAACAAGATGGCGATCGGCGAACTTCACCATGCCTCACGGTAAGAAAAAACTTTTTCTTTTTTTTCTAAACTCGACTCCTCACAGGGTGATCCATAAATTTTGGGCATTTCTGACTTATAATGGTGAGATTCAAATTGAATTGCTTAGTAAGTTAAAGACTACCTGTATTGACATTTTATTTATATAGCCAGTCCTCATTTAATGCTGCCTTTGTTAATATTTTTTCACTCTTACATTTCAAATAGAAAATAGAATAATTAATTAAATAATCACAGATACAACACCTACGAATTATCTCTTTTATTAGAAAATAATTTCCTTTATCTCTGTAAGGCATGACATAATTGCTATGTAACATTTTACAAGTGAAATTTACAATTAAACCATGCTTTTATTTGATTTTATTTCATTACTGAACAACATAATAATATTTAGATGAGAAAAATTACTAAAAACTGTATTATCTCTTATTGGATCAAAAAACACTCTAGAATATAACCCCAACTTATAACCCTTAGAATATAACCCTTAAGTTTAAGGAGTTTTTCATTTCAGTTAACATTGTTTTAGTTAGTCACTATTTTTAAGAACCTAATCCCAACATTTAAATGAGAACTGACTGTGTAAAATTTATTGATATCATTATGTTATTGTTATTTATTAGATATTATCAGTAGTAATTAATAATAATAATAATAATAATAATAATATTATACTATTTTATTTAAAAATATCATATTTTTCACATTTTAGTAAATTTTATTTTTATTAATTATTTTAATATTTATTTTGGGAACAGAAATTATTAGAAATTGAATATGGACAAGATGATGATAAATTAGAATTACAAAGTAAAGTAGAAAGTTTGGAATCTATTGTTCGTATGTTGGAACTTAAAGCCAGGAATGCTACCGATCATGGTATTTAAATATTAAATTGTAATAACCATATGTTGATATTTAAAATAAGTATAATTTAAAAAAATATTAGTCTTTTAAATAAATAAATTTGTTTTATAAAGTAATAAATAAAACAATAAGAATTTATTGAGTCATGAAAACATTTAAAATTTAACATTATAGCTGGATTTGGCAAATTCATATTTTATTAAATATATGGCTTCAATGGAATGATAAAATAAATATAAACAAAAACAGTAAAAAATTCCTACTGTGTGTGTTTATGTGTTTGTGTGTGTGTACATAGTAACACAAAACATATATTGTTATTATAGTAAACAAAAACATTATTATATAATATATATATATTAACCGAAAACGTTCAGATCGGAAAAAATCGCTGACTCCCTCTAGCGGTCGAACATAATGTTAAACAGGTAGGCGCCATCTTATATATATACACATTATTATATAAACATTAACACAATATTATAGTAAACATTGTTTACTATAATACAATATATGTTTTGTAGTAAAAAAAATATATTGTTTTGTTTGTGTGTTATTGTAAACATATATTGGATATTGTAAACATATGCATTATACACATGCATAATTAGATATGCAATTAATAATACCGTATTACTTCAAATTTAAGCTGCACTTTTTATTCGGATTTTTAAGACGTAAAATTCGGGTGCGGCTTAAATTCAAAGCAAATATTTTAACATTGTGTTTCTCCCGAGCTCCCATATACTTTATTTACAGCATAGCTTTTGCTTTACGCTCTATGTATGCACATAGTATTACGATCATTGATTACAATTTATTCGGTAGCTTATTATGTATATTAGTACCTATTTAAGTAAATAAAAATGTTTCTTATTTTTTAATAGTTATTATAAAATCATTTTTATTTTTTCTAATTTTCCAATTTTAAAATTCTACTGTGGCTTAAATTTGAAGTAATACAGTAATAATATATATATACACAAGTGCTCCTCTCACTATGAATATAATTCATATAAGTTTTGTTCATAAATCAGGCTGTTTTTAACTAAGATAATGCTATTATTTTGGCTCCAAATATACTGAAATAACTTTATATACTGGATATTATAATATATTTCACAATTGGACTAATTAAAAGTTTCTTATTTCAGACATTTGAATGAAAAATTCCAAATATAAAGTTTGGATTTTTTTGTTTTTTACTGCCATCTTGAAATACTCTCATAATATATTATCTAACTGTGTAATTTTACATAATATTGTTCGCTAGAGCCTTCTGCTATCATATTATTTAAATTATTAAAAAGTATTTGAAATTTCATGAAATTTGAAAATAAAATTTCATGTTCATAAATACAAATGTTTGTAACTAGAGAAATGTTTTGTATTATATTGAAAGTAAAAAGATTGTGATAAATTTTCCAATATAATTTGAAAATTTTTTATTATATAATAATTTTCATATTGAATAAAAAAATTTACTTTATTAACAGCTTCTCGATTAGAAGAGAAAGAATCTGAAATGAAAGCTGAGTATAGTAAACTTCATGAAAGGTATACTGAGGTAAAAATTTCAATTTATTTTTTAGTACAAAATAATAAATTTTACCTTTCAAATTTAAAAATATGAATATCTAAGAAAAATTTAAAATTAGTGAAATTTTCAAATTTTGAAGTAATATTAATTTTTATTTAAGAAGTTTTTCTATCAAAATAGTATTTTTAATAAAAGAATTATGTATTGTTATATTAAAATAATAGGATTTTCATCCATTATTTCATATGGGGCAGAAATAATGTTCTGTAATATTATCTAAAACAATCATTCATGAACAAATGAGGATATTAAAACTGATATGCTTTCTTTTTGTTAATCAAAATCCACATACAAATATGAACAATAGCCTGACATTATGGTATCAGTAAAAAAGCAGTCTTCGAATTTGTTAGAATATATTCTAATAAATTTCATCCTTAACATATCTATTGTCATCATAGAATTGAAGAATTTTGTTATTTTCAGCAACTAAACATTTGAAATTTATTTACATTAGCCACAGAGAATGATAGTAATTTTTGTATATTATTATATAATTATCATAATTTAGTGGAAATGTTTCTCAATAGTCACAACTCATACCCATTGGAATATAAAAAATCTAAATTAACTGAGTAATCAAACATTATGTCAAATGGTGCATCAATATTTGATGTGATATTTTTGACAACCAGTCTGATAGATCCAGGTATACTGAATAGTGTTTCTGTTTGGGAATTCCTTCCCGGCTGTTCTTGGGAATTTTTTCGTTTTCCCATTCCTGAATCCTGAGAAAAGTTGGTCGGGAAATCGGAAAAATTGGCTTCTAGAATCCAGTAATACTCACAATGAGAAATAAATGTACTATCACAATGTATCTTTTAGACATTTTTTCTGATTTATCGCTATCTAAAAGTTACATTGTGTTACAATATTATACACCATTAGAAATGCACACCCAACACCAGAATCAGATATGTGACCAACTAATTTTAGCTCTTGTAAATCAAGCACATTTAATCATGGTGAACAGAAAACAATTTGTATTTACACAGAAAAATATTTATTTTCACAACCCAGGATTTGACTACAAAAGTCATCTTTAAGTAAACTAACTAAGGAAATTTAAGGTAGCTTACCTTAATATTACACAAACTATTTCTGTTCTCCACGATAAGTCGTTTCCATAAAGTGATAGCTGATACTACCAATCACACCCCACCTTCTCTATGTCTTCTATTTATTAATATTTACTGTTTTAGTCATTATTACAGATGATCAATGAAAATTAAATAATAAAGATTATTTCAGGAATTCTCGATAATTCTTGGAAAATACGATTTTCCATTCTCAATTCCTGAAAGTCATTTATTCAGGAATTTAGTCATTTATTTAGTCATTATTTATCCATTCAAATAAACAATTAATATACAAAACAGTTACTGTGGTTACTTCACTGGTCTAGACTGCCATCCATAAATCATTAGAGAAAATAAAACATCACAAATATAAATATCTTCAAACAAGCACTATATATACGGAAACACTAACTTTTTAAACTGCCTTTTTCAAAGTTAATTCCTAATTTTTGATAATTAAAACTTTTTTTAATATGCAATTATAAAACTTTATTTGCAATATGATAGCTATGCCATTTTTAAAAATGTTTCACACATGAACAATTACTCCTGAATCTTGCCGATATTTGTTATGCTACCTGAGTTTTAATGCTTTCTAATGTACTGTTTGGTATGAGGTTTCTGTATGATGATGGTTCTTCTTTGATCTGTTATGCATTGTTCTGTAACTGTGATGTTTGGGTATTTCCAAAATGTTGGGTATTTGGAAACACTAATATTGAATATAGTTTGTTTTAAACAGCTAATATTGTATATGATGGTTGAAGAATTCATGGACTTTTTTCCATTATAACACATCATAAATCTTTGTTTCAGCATAATGGTGCATTTCTATGATCCAGTTTAATCATCGGAGAGAAACACCAATTTCCCAATCAATGGATTGGATGTGAAATTCAAGAATTGACCATTCTGATTGCCAGGCATGAATCATTAGACTTTTTCTCTTTGTTATTTTTAAATGAAAGAACTTATCAAACAACACCAACTAATTGAAATAATTTGAAAGAAAAAGTTTTAGATGTTTGTAATACACTTATTCTTGAATTGCAAGCTTTTGTTAAAAGTAATGTAAACTAAGAGCACAAGTATTGAATAACAGCAGATGGTGGAAATTTTGATCACTATTCATAATGAACATATTAAGTATAAATTTGTTATCCTTGAATTTCTTTATCATTTGAATGTGCTAACTGAGCATTTTATTTATTTTTGTATTAGAATCATAACTAAACTAATTTTTGTTAATTTTTTAGTTTTAGTTTAAAACAATTATATACTGAATAGATAATGATAGAAAAATTTCCAATAGCAAACTTGTATATCAATTATGATTTAGAAGTTCTTGTATGAACAACCTTGAAAACAATTTCCAAGGTTATTTTTTTTAGTAATGTCAATAAATTTGATATGACATTTCCTGTACCACTGTGTTGTCAGTTTCAATCTATTTCATGCTGTTTGGATGGTATTACAGGAGAACATTATTTCTGTCCTACCTAGTATACTTATAGAATTGTTGTCTTTTTTTGAAGCTTAACATATTCATTTTAGGCATTAAAATGAAAACAGCTGATTAAATACAAAAAATATTTATATATCATTAAATATTAATTATTTTTATTATAACAAAGCTCTCTCTCAATGATAAAATAATGTAAATCATATTTAAGTTTAGATGAAATATATAAAAGTATAATAAAATTAAATAGTTTGACAAGTGTTATTCAAGCTGTATATACAGTTCCAGTATTCATTGATTTATAAAGATAATTATTCTGTAAGTTTCATTCATAACTTTAATAGTTTGTAACTTGAAATATAAACCTAGAAGTATGAACAGTGTAATAGATATTAATTTGACCAACTAGAAGTGACCAAGTTTATTTTAGAAATTGAAATTTTTGATTATTATACAAGAATTTTTAATGAAATTTCCATCTTGAAATGATGCAATCAAATATTAAACAACTACTATATATAATTTTAGAATATATTTCTTGCTATATCATTTCACCATTGTAATTCATGTAAAATTTTTGAAGTTTTCTAAAATTCCAAAACTAAATAGAATGTTTATATTTATAAAATTTGTCAAATAGATATTTGAAAATCAACAAACATTTATATGTGTATTAATTTTTTTTATGTTTTACATGATTATTCTTTTTATTAAAATTATTTTTTTAGTAATAAAAGGAGAAATTTCTTAAAAAGTATTAAAATTTATAAATTTATAATTCTTGTTTTCTGAGTTTGGATTATCCAGGCTACAAAATTCAAAGAATTCAAGGTTGTGGATTAACGAAGTATTAATGAAGTTAATACTTAATCCACAGCTTCGAAGTAATATTTAATTATTGATGTTTTATCATAGATGTGATATATGAAAGTTTTTTAAATGCCTCCATTTAAAAAACATTCTTTTTAAATGCCTGATTCATTTATTTATTAGATTCAATTTTTACAAACAAATATAGTATCTAATGAAAATTCAGTTTTACAAGCTTCATCCCACTTTTATGAAATTTATAATGTGCAAATATTTTAAAAGTTGATTAAAGCATTTTTTTTAACATGAAAGAAAACCAAATATAATGATATTGATATCATCATCTATTCTATATTATGCTATTTGGAATGCTCATATCTATCTATTTCAAATGGAAAGAGAATCAATTCTGAGTCCTTAAGATTGAAACAGAAAATTTATTCTCTTGGCTAATCCTATGATTGACAGAGTTCATTGGTTCAAAGCCAAACCCAATCAGAAAAAAATCTGGTGTATGGGACTTGAATTAAATTTGGATCTTCTCAACTGTAAACATGCAATACTATATTATATTATCTCTTTATCAAATGATGATTAAGGAGACAAATAGTGATATTTAGTTATTAAAAAATTAAACAGCTATGTATATTACAAAATGGCATTTTCATTGAATTCAAATGCTTTTATCTTATGTTTTTTTTCGATGAAACATGCAATACTATATTATATTATTTGCTTGTACTGAATTATTGTGATTAATGTAAAAAATACTATATAAACTTGAAAAAAATATTATATAAAATTGCTAAACCACATAGATATCAACTTTTGGAGACATTTTCAGTCTGTCTTTTCAATTTTTACATTGCTTTCTAATCAAAGACTAGTAAATAACTCTATCATTGCATCCCTGTGTAATTTAATGCCACTTTCCAATTAGCAGTTACTAAGCAGCAGAGTATTCCACTGCCTACTTTGAGTCATCCACATACCTGGTAGGATCAACTATAAGGTTGAAGGGTATGTTCAACAGTCAGGCCTGTTGAACCTATCCTTCAACTTTCTAGTTGATCCCATCAAGATCTGTTGGTGTAGGACTTGGAATTGAACTAGATCTTCCAACATGATGAGTGACTACTTTATCATATGGTGATGGATAGGAATTGATGGGATGGACATAGATTTCTGTAAATGCAGGTGTAGGTGAAAATTCAGTTTTACAAGCTTCATTATTGATGACCCAAATTGAATCTGGTTACTCCATGTAATAAACATCAGCATATCAATTTGCACAAGTGCAAACTGATATGCTGGCTACAACTTCTTTATTAGGTTCTTTCTAAGAAAGGTGTTTTATTTATGTTTTATAACAATTAATTCTAATTATAGATGTTATCTTGTCGTCTTTTATATAATTAGATGGTACTTCAACATTTTTCACTGAAATATGTTGAAATACCAAATATATTGAATTACTGTTTGGGATCAAAAATGCATTATAATTTTTTAATAGAAATTAGACAATTTAGTCCTTGACTCAAATTATAAAAGCACTATAAGCAAGGTAATAAGCGTTTATTAGCATATAACGTTTTCGGACATATTCTGTCCCTCTTCAGTATGCTTACATTCAACATTACTTAAATAACATCGTATTTTCAAACTTTGTTCCATATAGAATACAGATCGTTTTTTGGAACACAATTCAAAAAATTTTTTAGAAAGATATTCAAACAGATATGTAATACGTAATCTAGTTAACTTACGTAATCAATGTACAAACGGTAACATTATAAGATTATCATACACGTATACGTTAAGTTTACAAAAATATATAAATACTAAATATAAAAAACAAGTTAACATAAACAAATACTACATTAGTAGATACATCATATCTTAAGCTAGAAAATTTCTAACACTCAAGACAGTATATTAATATAAGCCAGTACGACATTCCTATGAGCAAGTTCTGCAGGCAAAATCTATATCCTTTACCATTGTTATGATTCCGCACTATCGTTCTAAGGTATTCGTACATTCTTTGAGGTTATATTGTAGTCCTTATGCTCGTTGAATGCACTTATTAGTGCTTAACATATGTGTGTCTTATAGATATCAGAGGTCATACGTTGTTGAGCGCACACCATTTCCATGCTACAGGGAGGTCAATTGGGGTGTTAGTATTAATAATATTCCTTTCTTTCTTCCTCCTTTCTATTTCTATGGCCTCGATAGTGGTAATCCCTTTAGCTCCATACACTGGCTTGAGGACTCTCGCTTCTGACCAATGAATATCAATGTCTGTCTCGAAGGCGAGGTTGGCCAAGGCTGTCGTCATTCTCCCTTCTATTAAGTCTTTCTTGTGCTCAGTAACTCTCTTGGCTAAATTCCTTTTTGTACTGCCAATGTACCAAGCTTGGGAATTATTTTGACTGTACGTAAGGGGAATCTTATACACCCCCGATCTTCTAGAATCTGGTATTCGGTCCTTGTTATTCCTTAGAATGTTAAATAAATTAGTTCCTCTCTTCCATGCCATTCTGGATTGCATCTCTTTTAATGGTTTCTTAAGGACACGCTGTAAAGTCTTCGTATAGACCATAGTATAGTATCGCTGTGTGCTTGTATCATCGTGACTGGGTTGTCTAGTTGGCTGTAGATCATTCATGTTTTTTAGCACCTTATCCCATATCCCTTTTAACATCTTATATCCATAACCGTATTTAAGGCCATATTTGATGATGTAATTTACTTCCGAGATCTTATCATCCCATTTAGTAATATGCGTATTCACTCTATTAAAGAGCCATTTAAACGCAGCTAACTTGTATGAGATAGGGTCATATGACCATGCTGGAATTAATACAGGGGTGTACGTTTGCTTCCTAAATACTTTTGTGATATACTCACCTCTTTCTGTTGTTACGTATACATCTAAAAAATGGAATTCACTTTTGGATGTTTGTTCAATTTTAATTTTGAGACCTAATGATTCATCATTGAGCATTTCAATCAACTGGTGGTTGCACTGCCTGTCCTTCCATATGATGCAGACATCATCCACATAACGTATGAATAGCTTTATGTGAGAGTTAAGGGTCTCTATGATACATTTCTCTCTAAACCTAACGACAAGTTCAGCCATTACTCCAGCAAGTGGACCACCTATGGGCACTCCCGTTTTTTGTAGGAAATACCTGCCTCGGAATGTGTAGTATGAGCTGTATGTGATCAAATGGCATACTTCTCTTATGATGGCAGGGTCGCATTCATCTCTAGGTAGATGTTGTAGTACAAACCTATATAGCATTAGTGCTGCTGGTGCTTGTTGAATGGATGGGTATAGTGACTCGTAGTCAGCAACAGTGTAGGTTTCTTCTGGTAATGGGCCATTTTCAAGTAGCCTATCCAGGAACTCAACTGTGGAGGCTGCTGTGTGTGGATAGAGGCCAAGATGGTGGGTTGCCCAAGATGCTATTACCTTCTCAAGCTCATAAACAGGGGAGGACTTTTTATCCACCATGGGACGGATGCTTATCGGGTTTTTATGGCTTTTGACATATCCAAATAGTCTCGGGGCATATGGGCAGTCGACCTTTTTAACCTTCCATGTTTTCGGAAATCTTTTATTTCTTACTAGAGAATTAACTTTACTGTCAATTTTGTCCGTCGGGTCACTGCACAGCTCTACGGAATTGGAGGTCAGAATAAAGTCTTCAAGTAAACTTCGGTATTTATCTTGTTGTATAAGAACAATTTTCTTACTCTTATCATCTCTTGTGCACGTGATGGAATTATCTGCCATCCATTGCTTCCCATATCTTATAAGCGCCTTTTCTTTATTCGAAGTCATTCTATTATTTTTTGCCTCTTTGCTCATTATAATTTCCCATCTTAATCTCTCCTGATATATGTCATCGCACTGACTTATAAGGTGGTCAACATGCGGTGCTATATCTACTACGGGTGGATCTATATGTGGTACCATCATAGGGCCTTTGGTCAACAATGTCTTGACTGGATGAGGTACGTCTATATCTCCGACTATCACTGCTACTTCTTCAACGTCCAGGGAGGGACTCGCCTTATTGGAGATCTGTTTATAGAATATCCACTTCAATTTTTTAATATATCTATTTCTTATATGGTTTCTTGTGGTGCTATGGTTAGTCATGAGATCTTCTATTTCATGCACAGCATTTGGTCCATATTTCTTAAGTATAGTTCTTTTATATTCACTCATTCTTTTCTTAGTGGCGAATACACTTCTTCTTGCATCGGTAATGGCAAACTTAAGGCATCTATTCTTTACTTCTTTCTCAATCCTTTTAGATTTAATCGGCAACCTTATGCGGTAAATGGACATCGGGTATACTCTATTTTCCCTGCATTCTCTCAGGAATGTCATTAACTCTTCAGCTCTAATAGACTTGGAATCAAATTTAAGCAGGTTTCTTTTTTCTTTTATATTCATCGCCGGCTCAGCGTATCCTTTATAAAGACAATATATTACCACTTGCTATTATATATAACTCAAATTATAAAAGCACTATAAGCAAGGTAATAAGCGTTTAGTTCTTGATTTATGAGCATTTTCCAAGAATGCCTTATTCTTTTAAACTGGGGTTGGACATATTTTATCTACAGATTCAATTATCCAGGGAAATTAGTTTTTTGACTACTCTAGTTAATCAGGAGTCTATTATATAATATCATACATATCAGGTAGGAAATATCTCTTCCAAGAACAAAAGATATATTTCATAAAAGACAAAAATATTGGGCTAGTTTGCAAAAAAAAAGATATTTATGAATATTCTATGTAGAAATTATAATATATTTATTAATTATTTGTTTAAATATTTGAGGAAATTATTAATATACAGGGTATCCCAGAAGTGAACAATCAAACAAAATGAGATGATGGGAGAGGTCATTTCCAATCAAAATAACTCTATATATCGGGTGGCCAAACTTCATTCCACTATGAGCCACATAGGAAAATCTCAAATACTTGAGAGCCGCATTTTCTTTTTGGATCAATGAGAACAGCATCAGTTTTTCTGGTAATTTTAATAATGATTTTAAAAATTGTTTATTTCAGATGCATTTATTTTGTATAGATACATACTTCTATTTACAACAGATAAAAAGTAATATATCTGTAATTTGTTTAATTCAAATAAGTATTTGCTTCATATTTATTATTGACTTTCATGGTATGGAGCCACATTGAAGGTACCAAAGAGCCGCATGTGGCTCGCAAGCAGCAATTTGACCACCCTGCTATACAGTCGATTCCGCTTAATTGAGGCAGCTGCTTTTTTGGGCCAAATCTCAAAGAATGAAAACCAAACTAATAAACTAATACATAATTTACACTTAATTGGGACAACATTTCGCGTAATTGAGACAGTAGCAGAAAAGGAATTTAGCAATTTTTGACATAATTTAGGGATTTTTCAAAAGTATGTTAACACTATGTACTCTAATATTTGGCAATACTAACTCTTGGTGCAAATCAGTTATCTATCAGGTGCATCTGGCAAGTATGTGTCTGCACTGTAAATGAATATTGCTAGGTACCGTTACTGTACCTAGTGATATTCATTTACAGTGTCAATTTTATTAAAATATTTAAATCTTTGCTAAGATGCCAAGAAATGATCTTACACTTTCAAGTAAACTTGCTTTGCTGGATAAAATTAAAAGCCAGCCATTTAATACAAGCCATTACAGACTTACTGATACAACTGGTGTATCAAAATCAAAAGACTACACTTGACTCACTGATATAATTGGTGTACAAAATCAAAAGACAGATTACACTTTATGCATTTTTGCAGAATTAAAATTTGAAATTGTAAAATTTATCATGTATGTATTATTTTTCTTCACTATTTATAGTACAAATATTTTCTGTATTTTGATTTAATAAAGCATTAAAATAGGTATCTAATTATTATTTTTTTACTTGCTTATCTATTTACCTATGCATTACATATTTTTTTTTAGAATTTATCATTAGTTTATTTAATTGAGGCAGCCGCTTAATTAGACCAAAATAGATTAGTCTCAATGTGTCCCAATTAAGTGGAATCAACTGTATATGGTTATCCAATTGTTGATGGTTCAAAAGTTATTTTAAAATTTGTATTTTCTCTGAAATCGCCTAATGCAATTATTTATTTCTAAAAAAATATTTAAAAAATATTTATTTATAGAAAAATATAAGGTATTTCATTGATTTTTTTATTTTAAGTATGATTCTGAAGAGTGCAACTTTCTGATAAAAGCATTTTTATGAATTTGTTATTTTCTGTCAAATAATAAAAATGGTTTTTCTGAATAATTGTTTTTAAAAAATTTTGGGTCCAAAAAGTGGACAATCAAATGAAGTAAGATGATGGAGATCATTTTTAGGATTATTCAAATGAAATTTTTTGCTACTAAGTCATGGGTTGTTAAAAAATACATTTTGCAAAATTTTGAGAGTTTAACCAGCAATTTAACCCTTGAAATTTTGTAAAATTCTCTTTCATCATCATACTTCATTTGCTTATGGAACACAAAATTTTTTAGAAACAAGTGTTCAGAAAAACCATTTTTATTATTTGACAGAAAATAACAAAGTACAAAACATGTTTTTATTAGAAAGTTACACTCTTTAAAATCATACTTAAAATAAAAAATCAATCAAATAACTCATAATTTTTTTATAAATAAATAATTTTAGTTGTTTCAGGAAAAAAAAAAATTTTAAATAACTTTTGAACCATGAGCAAATGGATAATCACATATATGGTTATTTTGGTTGGAAATTATCTTTTCCATCACCTCACTTTGTTTGATTATTCACTTCTGTGACACCCTATATAATAATATGATTTTCTTTTATATTTTATAAAAAATGATAATTTCAACAAATTTTATTTTTATAAATTTCTGTATGAAGTTCCTCTATTTTTTCTTATTAAAATCTAAAAATGATTCAAACACTTACAATAGGTTTTTGTAGATGTTTTTATTTGCAAATCAGAAATATTCTTAATCCTACAGCTGATATTCAATTTATTTAATCTGATATTTTAATACAAATAAAAAATTTTATCATTAACTCCAGATATCAGATTGAATATAATGAATAAATAAATCAATTAGAATCATCTGTTTAAGCAAGAGTGAGAACTGCATAAATTACTAATCAAATTGAAAAAATTTAATATGTTTACTGACAAGGAGTTTCCCCTCTGTGTCATTTCCCAAAGTGAGTGCTACTTCTTTTGTCTCTTTTACAAGAAAATCCAAATTTAAGTTTAGGCACACAAATGATACCTCTCTAGAAAAAATTATTTTGTTGGAGCTTTGATGGCTCAGCATTAAAGTGCATGCCTTCAATGCTTGAGGTCATAGGTTTGTGTCCTCGCTCTGCACTTATTTTTTTTTTTTGTGAAAAAATTTTTATCATCAATATACAAATAAAAATAATAATTTTTATATATAACAAATGTGGGGATTCCGGGCGGAAATCGGAAATGCAGAATCAAACAGGCTGTAGGCCTAAAAGTGGTCCATGTTCAATTCGTGGGTAAGGATGATGAATGAGGCAATACAACTCGAAGAATTGAGACAGAGAACAACATTGAAATTAAATTCAACAGCTTCTTTATTATTATTTGTTTAACAAAATAAAAGAGATTTGAACTATACAGTTATTCTCCCGACAAACAAATGAGAGGTCTACCTGGAGAAATTGATTGTTTCTCTTGATCCGCATTGACACTAACAGTCTTTAGTCTTTTTCACTTATCAGTCTTTAGTTCATACACTTTGTTGGTTCACTCTTATTAGAACTTCAATTCACTTGACTTTTCTTTCACTGTTTCCACTGAATTCCTGATTTCAACTTGTGGGAGGATGAATGTATAAGAACGGAGAGTAGAACGGTAATCCAAATTCTCTAAAACAACATTCTGGCAATAACATTGGCAAAAGCGAGGACTTGGCAAAAGTGACGATTTTACGAGAAACATTAGCAAAAGCAACATCTCGGCAAAAAGCCTTGATTTAGCAAGAGCGAGGACTCTGCAAAAAGCGACGACTTTGTGAAAAGCTTCTACTTGGCAAAAGTGTCTGGGCAAAAAGCCTTGACCTCCTCCAACACCGCTCTTTTATTCGTTTGACCCTTCATCATCTCTTTTTCCCAGGGATGAATGCTATCGTTACTTACATAACTACAGATGGCTCAGGTGTCCGATGTTTGACACTCGAATAAACACCTAAACTTTTATTATTTCGAAAGAACAATCGAGCAATTCGATACATCTTGTTTTCAATTGAACTGCATAGTTAATTATAATTTCGACTTTCGACTCATCTCCGCGACAGAGAAAAGGGGGGTTTCTGACCCCCACACAAAATATTTTATCCAAGGTATTAAATGAACATAATAGGCCAGTTGAGTATTCAGGTAATAATTCCTCAATTGAATAAGTTTATTTAACAAATTTTTTAAAATTGCTTTTAATATTAGTATTTATTACGACTATAATTGATTAGAGAGTGCATGATTGATGAAAGAAAACAAAGAAAAAATAATGAAAGAGAGAAAAAGATAGAGAGATGAGAAGTGTAGTGTGATTTTAAAGGGAATAAAGCAATGTTTGGGATTTATTATATATGATAAGCTTAAGATTAAAAATGTGTGGTCAGCATAGTTTAAGAGAATCAAATTATTAAATTATATATATTCTTAAAAAATTTTAAATTACTACATGAGTTTATGTTATAAAATTATTTATCAGATGATCATCTATTGATTGTTTTATCTTTGTAATTTCTTGAGATGATGAGAGAGAACAAATATCAAACTTCTCATTGAAATAAATTTATATGAACAAAAGTTTTGTTTTTTATCTGAATATAAAACATTCTGTATATTTTTGAATTTAAATTTCATTAGATTTGTGAAATTAATGTATAAGGAAAGTTTTTTGCTGCTAATGATGGTATTTTTATGGTTGGACATCTTAGAAATAACCAGAAAAAAATTTGGTTTTCTACTCTTACTTTAGAGCCTTAAATCAGCTTAATGACTGAATGTATAAAAGCTTTAAGAGTCAGTTTATCCAACTTTAGAAGAGTCCTTTCAGAAAATAAATATATCATCCACATTAGTAAATTTTAAAAGATGAATATGAGTTAATATGATCTGCTCTTTGAAACTAAAAACAAAGTCTGTAAGAATATATGCAAATGATATATCTATTGGTATTCCTATATGATATCATTAAAAAGAAGTTATTGCAATTGTGGCAGCATATATAGGATGAGTAAATTAACAACAAGTGCCATGAAACCAAATCAGTTATCGAGCATTGGCAGTTCAATTATTGTAGAAAAAGAGAGAAGTCATATTACCAGATGTTTACATTGAAGATAGTTAGCTCAGTCATAAATATTTGTTGCTGGATGAAGACCAGCATGTTTGTGATCTTTACAACTCTGTATTTATCAGTACCTTCATTTTAGATCAACCTTTATTTTAATGCCAAGCATTTATAGCATTTTAATTGTTCTTTTTAGACCCTCATTTCTTCTTGGAAAACATTTTAATAATTGTTGCCTCTGTTTTTTCAGATATTAATTGAGATATTAAATAAGACATTTTTGTGAGATATTTTCAATAAAATTTAGTTTTATTATATTTCTACTGATTTATAATTGATAATTTTTATCATTTTTACAAATTTTAACATTTTGTACTCAATTTTTTGATAGTTTTATTTGTTGTTTATTTTATCTGGTTATATATTATTATTATTATGGTTCTTTTAATATATTGTTGCTTGTTTTTTATGAGTTAGGATTTTTTTTGACTAGTTTGTTTATTTTTTATTACTGTATATACTTGTGTATAAGCCCAGGTTTTTTCTCAAAAAAAATTTTCTGAAGTGGGGAATTGGCTTATACACGGGTCAAAAAAATCAACTTTTTTTTGGCTGGAGAAAATGAAGTAATAAACAAAACCATTGAAGTAATATAAGTTATTGAACGTCTCCTGAAGACCAAGAAGGAAATTTTGCAATAATTCATTTAATACAATACCAGGTAAAATTTTATCTTATCACGAAGCGATTGAGCGCATCACCCCGCCGACTCCAAACTGCATCTATATACTGTAATCAAATAGGTGACGCCACGCTTCCCAATATGACGCAACACGAAAATTCAACAATTGATCGAGAATCTTACCTAGGATTCATTTTTGAGTGCAAAATATATTTATTTTTCATTATTATAAATTAATATTTTAATCCATTTGCTAGTCCATAAATGCTTATTATATTTAACTCATCAATGATTTAATTAAAGTAGATTAAAAAGTAACTAAAATAATATTTAAAATAATGAAAAAATAATTATTATTTGAAATCTGTACTGAAAAATAACTTTAGTCTATCAAGAATGTTCATCGTGAGCAAAATCAAAACTTCGAAATTGCACGCTTAACGTCTAGAAATCACATTGCACACATCATCCTAACAGTGTATAACGTCGTCGTTAGGATGATCCACTCATTTTAAAATACGATCAAAGATTTAAATACGATAACTCAACTCAACTAGACAAAATACAATGTAAGGGAAAACGAAACTTTGAATGGTCTCTTGGGAGCTGTGTGATGTAGACGTATTCCAATGGAATTTTTACTGTGATACTTACATATGAACTTTTTTTTAAAAAAGAAAACAATTATTCAATAACAATAATAATAAGAAATTATTTTTATGTAAATTATCAAAATTTATTATTATTCGTTAACTTGATATTTTCTGAAGTGACGTAACCCTAACATCCGCATCAGGTTAGATTTTTTACATTAGTAAAATTTTACTATACCTAATGCAGTCCAGCGCGTTGCGCCATCAAATCTAACCTGCATTTATATAAGTGTATCAGCTAGGCGACGCCATGCTGTCTGATGCGCTGCGACACAGAAATTCCAACAATAATCCAAGAATCTTATGTAGGCACGCTGTGCTGGATTCTTGTCGAGAATTTCTGCGTCACGGCGCATCAGGCAGTGCAACATTGCCTATCTGATGCACTTATACAAATGCAGGTTGGAGTCGGCGGCGCAACGTGCTCGATTGCTTCAGGTAATGTAAAATTTTACCTTTTAAATTATACATTGGTGTTTGTATTATAAAATTTATTTTATATGTATATATTTAAAGTTTCAATAAAATATTTATTTTGTCAAATGGCATTAATATATCGATGACTAAAAATCAAAAATCACATAATTTATCTGTTTCAAATTTTTGCCGAATTCTAAGTGCTAAAGTCGGGGTAGGCTTATACACGGGTTACGCATTTTTACAGATTTTCAAACTCCGAAGTCGGGGGTCGGCTTATACACGGATCGGCTTATATTCGAGTATATATGGCAAATTATTTCCTATTTATTTCTATTTGTCTTTTGATTGCATTTCTGCTTTTTTTTTATTATTTGTTTATTGTATTGTTTATTTTTATGTTTAGCTTTTATCTTTTTACAATTTTATTAAACTTGTGTTTTGAAGTACTTTGATTCAGAAAGCTCTTAAGCCACTAACTTTCAGTAATAAAGTAAACACTATATTTGATATTGTCAGGAAAAGTACTATTGTTTATTAAATTTGTATGTAATAGTTATCATTATGCAGATCATTATATTGAAATTAATGACATTCACTTTGTATTTGAATACCAGTAAAATTTATCAAATTCTTCTTGATAGTTCTTAAAATCAAGGTTTTTTCTCTTTTTTTGTAATTCATTAGAAAAATTTCCAGAAAAGTGGACTAAATCATGATTCCTTTAAGTATTTTTCAATGTGGGTAACTATGAACTGGGATTAAATGTCAGAAATACAAGGCAATATTGGGTACTTTCTCTAGTATTTTTATATACATAAAATATTTTTATGCTGAATATAATGATGAATAAAAATATATTTTTATTTCAGTTATTTAAAACTCATATGGATTATATGGAAAGAACAAAAATTCTTTTTGGAACTGATAGACTTGAACAGCTTACATCAAGATCAAAGTATATTATTTTTTGCTTTCTACTGTTAATTTTATTACAATTTTAGATTTATATAGATAACTATAAAGTTTTAATACTTTAATTGTAATATAATAAAATCCAATTATTCTTCATGTAAGTATAGAGATATATTCATTGCATCAAATGAATTCTTTAAAAAATATAACATTCATAATTTAGCATAATAATCTTTGAATTATCTCTTTAAATAAATATTTTATGTGCTTTATTTATTTATTTTCTTATTTAAAATAATATCTTTTAATACTGAAAATATGTAGAAATATAAAAACTGATTAATAATAAAAAAAAATAATAATATTATATATAATTAAAACCCCACTTTAATTATGTTTCATATGAAAGAAATGCATTATTAGTCACATTTCATATTTACTGAAATAGGCCTAGTAAACTATATAAATTCATCCTGTATAGTATAATTACATATAATACAACCACTTACGATAGCAATGTCATTGATAAATTCTATGATTGGTGGATGCATTTGACAAAGGATTCAAGTGCCTAAGCAATAGTCTGATATACAAAAAAGGATACTTCTTATATCTAATTTTTGTTTTTTGTGTTTGTTAAATTTATTACAATAAAATGGAGTGTAATAACAAATATTGATTATGAGCATTCCAAAAATTTTGAGTATTTCTGACTTACTATGGCAGAGTTTGAACCAAACCACATCATAAGTCAAGGACTACTTGCAATCACAAAAAACAAACATTTTTACAGATTAAATAATTTATTATAACAATTATTTTTTTAATCTGTAGCCTAATAATTTAATTTTAATCTAAAATTAATGAAAACATTGAATATTGCTAGGAAATAAAGCAAATTTGAGAGAAAAGAGTATATTTCAATATCAATTTTTCATTTTTAATTGTTATATTGATTTGCATCTATTCATATTCACAATGTAAAACTATGATGACAAATTTTTAGAGCTATTTTAAAATGATTGAAACATTTTAAAAATTTTATTTTTACAAAATTATATAACTATTTTGTATTTATGATATCTGTCTATCTGCAAAATATCTTAAAAAACAAATATTTCAGAATATTCAAACTTTAATGGATTATTCTTTTTTATTGAAGCCATTAGCATATTAATTTTGATGTCCTATATTGTTCCCTTTACAAAACAGCAGTCATTAGAAATTAAAAAAAAATAAATTTCTTTGAAACTGTTTATTATATGCAAATGATATTAATTTGAAAACTATTTTTTGTACAATAAATATTTTTTGCAGCAATAAGTATTGGTTATAAACAATCCATAAATTTTGAGCATTTCTGACTTCTGACCACTTTGACATATAACCTCAGCTTTCAAATTGAATCTCATCATAAGTTAAGAACTATCTGTATATTACTAAACATAAATTAATATACAATGGAATATGCTAGAATGAACAAAATTAGTTCTAGAATCTTGTTCATTATTGCATATGTTCATTCTAGCAACATTGAAATATATGTATTTAAGGATAATCCATTCAGGCTCACAGCTTAGAGCAAAGTTACCATCCAACACAACTATTTAAACAGGAAAAATATAATACAAAATCAAAAATATAAGTGTAAAAAAATAATATAAAATTAATTTATTTAACTTTTTTACAGTCTACATATAAATTTGAAAACAATCTTTCCTTAGTGAAAATATGAACAAAGTTTTTGTAATAAAAAGTATATAAAAAAAATCACATAGAGTGGAACAAGAAGAGTCATAATTACGCTCACATGTGTATTCCTCTGCATTTGTAGTAGCATCTATGTTCATTATAGCATACCTGACTGTATTATATTAATTTTCATTTTTCAGTTAACTATGTTAAGTAGGTGATTATGTTAAATATAACTTTATTATAAGAATTTATTATTGTAATAAAATAAAAATAAATTATAATGCAGGTATCCCTCAGTTTATGAACATTACTGGGGACATTAAAACTGTTCATTGAGTATAAATTCATAAATCAGAAACTCATTATCCATTAATTCCAATGTAAAAAGTTTTAATTGATTCCTGATACCAGAAAGTCACTGCCATTTTATCTATTAATATTAAAGCATTAATATAAATATAATTATATATATTATAATACAATAGTTTACGATAGATGTTATCAATTTAATTTATTATTTGCCATTTGATTTTGAATTTAAGAATCACTAAATGCCAAGTGATCTTCAAATTTGAGTCTCATAAGACAACAAACGTTTCAATCATTGTGGTTTTATTTATTAGTTAAAAATTCTTAAATTTTCATCAAATATTGTTTTAAATTTATGTAATTTTCAAAATTTCTCCATTATGCTAAATTATTAGAAAAAAATAAATCTAATTTTTTTTAAGTTAGTATTGATGTTTTCAATTCTGTTTACAAAAAATTCATTAATTATAAATTTTATTATGACAATTATTTCAATAAAACTAATAGACATAAAATAATTTACTTATTTAAATCATTACATAGGTTAGATTATACATCTTCCAATAGAAGTACAAAATATCATCATTGTTCACATTTATATATAGATAAAAACATATTAGAGATTTATACAGCTGAGATAATATATAATCATTGTTTTATGAAGTTAAATAATGTTATGTAGTTGCAAAACCATTGAAAAATGCAGTAAGTACATTGCAGAGACTCATATTATCAGTGTGAGCAAAGTGTCAGATTTGATAATGGATCCTCTAGTTAAAGTGTAAGTGAAGTTTGTTTTAAAAACAATAGTACACAGAATAAATTTGATATATCTGATACAATCAGTGAATAATGTAAGCAAGAACAGTATTGATTTAAACAAATTACAGTGGATAATTGATTGATAATCAAATAGTATTTTTCAAAAGCAAAAATTTTTCTCTGCAAAATGAAAAGTGATATAGATTTATGCCTTCATTAAATCAAAAATTCATAAACTGAAGGATATTTATAAGAATAAACTAATTTTATAGATTAAAAGCCTAGCCTAATTATATAGATTTTGAATTATATAATATAATTATCTGAAACTATAATTTTTAAAATGCACAAATTAAATTTTTATTATATTTTCACAGACAAAGTATGAATCTCAGTCAGTTAAAACATGGATCATTAATGACTAGCATTGAATCTGGAGAATCACCAGTAAAATCAATGAACACACCTGTAGATTTTCATAGTCCAAGTTCTTCAGGACAAGATACTGATGTTAGTTTAAGTTTAAAAAGTGAAATTCAGGTATGGTAAATTTGATTTATTTAATAATCAAAACTCTGTAGTTGTATAAAATATTGGGTGTATGGAAAGTTCGTGCTGATTTTTGGTAGGTGGTGTAAGGACAGGTCTGAACATATCAAAACGATTGAAAACAAATGACATGCACATATATCGTAAAAGAAACACTTCAGGCATATTTTGAAAAAAATTTGGTTACGATACGTTAATTTTTGTCGGTTTTATACATCTTTGAATATGGAAGAAAACAAAGTGCATTTTAGGCATTTAATACTTTTCTTTTACCGGAAAGGGAAAAATGCCACACAAGCGGCAAACAAGATATGCACTGTTTATGGGGAAGGTGCTGTAGTTGAAAGAACTATGCAGAAGTGGTTTGCTAGGTTTAAAGCTGGTGATTTCAACCTTGAAGATCAAGAACGTCCGGACAGACCCTCCACCACAGATAAAGATCAGATTAAAACACTGATCGAGAATAACACATGCTATATGACACGTCAATTAGCAGAAATATTAAATATGTCAAAATCCACCATCCACGAGCATTTTGTGAAGCTTGGTTACATAAACCATTTTAATGTAAGGGTTCCTCATGATTTAACGGAGAAAAATCTGATGGATTGCATTTCCATTTGTGACTCGCTCTATAAATGCAATGAGGAGACACCATTTTTGAAGCAAATAGGGACAGGGGATGAAAAATGGATCATTTATAATAATGTTGAGCGAAAAAAATCTTGGGGAAAGCGGAATGCACCACCTTTAGCCACCCCAAAAGCCGTTCTTCATACAAAGAAGGTCATGCTCTGTGTCTGGTGGGATTGGAAAGGGATCCTGTATTAAGAGCTTTTACCAAACAACGAGACGATAAATTCAGAGAAGTATTGTTCCCAATTAGTTGAATTAAAGACAGTAATTGAACAAAAACGTCCAGAAATAGCAAATCAGAAGGACGTTGTGTTTCATCAGGACAATGTTCGGCCTCGTGTCTTTGATAACTCGACAAAAGTTGTTGGACGTTGGGATGTTCTACCCCATTCACCATATTCACCAGACCTCGCACCCTCTGATTTCCACTTATTTCGATCATTACAAAATTCCCTTAATGGAAAAAACTTCAACTCTTTGGTTGAGATAAAAAATTGCGTAGAAAAGTTTTTCGTTGAAAAACCTGATAGATTCTGGAAGGACGGAATTTTCAAGTTGCCTGAAAGATGGAGAAAGCTTGTAGAACAGAATGGCACCTATATAATTTAATAAATGTATACTAAAATTTAAATTTCCTGCGTTTCAATTTTCTTTCAAAATCGGCACGAACTTTCCGGACAACCCAATATTTATAAACTATTAATTCTATCAAAGAAAACATACTTTGCTTAAATATGATAACTAAAAAAGAACTTTATTTTACAAATTAATTATAAGCTAGTCTTAAACAGAAAATAAAATGAAAAAAGATTAAATAAATTTCTATTAATTTTATTGTAAGTAGAAAAAAATATATTAACCTTTTAGTCTGCAGACAGTTTTTACTTATTTTCTAATATGATTGTAATTAATTATAGCAAATTTATATACAGTGATACCTCGGTTCACGAACATAATCCGTTCCTTGACCCTGTTCGTGATCCGAAAAGTTCGTAATCCGAATCAATTTTTCCCATTGCAATTAATGTAAATCCAAATAATACGTTTTTTGTCCTAGACTCTAGTATCACTTGTAGTTGGCTGGTTCGCCAATAAATATTGATGAAGCTCTAAAGCCTTCGCACATATCAAAGCCTCGCTCACGCTATCTCCCTTAATTCCCTTTTTATTAATCCAAACTAACAACAATTTCTCTACTTCTTGTAACACTTGAGGCCTATGCTTCGTTAACCTAGTCACTCCTTTAGATACATCAGCTTTCTTCAGCGTATCTTTATTCTTTAGATAGTGCAGATCGTTGATTTCGCCATGTTGTACTCCTTGGCGAGATCCGAAACATGAACACCATTTTCATGTTTAGCTATAATTTCCTTTTTTGTATCAACAATAATATGTTTAGGATTCTTAACACCACCTTGACTAACACTTTTAATTTTTTTTTGGGAGCCATAATAAGGGATAAATTTAATTAAATAAAGAAAAACTAAAATATCAATACTTGTTGTTGGGACTCTACTGTATCCACGTGAGCTGGGCAAACTGGGTTGCTACTGGGGGCGAGGCTGTGCGCTGAGAGTCACGTGCGCTCCGTGCGTGTGTGTTCGTGAACCGAAGCATCATTCGTGAAGCGAAGCAAAATTTGTTCGCAAATGGTGTTCGTAGACCGAGTTGTTCGTGGACCGAGACGTTCGTGATCCGAGGTATCACTGTACTGGATTTTTGGATATAACTTTTCTATTAGATTTCAAAAATAAAATTTTAGATTTACTGAGCATTGAATGTAATATATCACTGTTTTTTTATTTTTGCTTTGTCTATTAAAATTTTTTTATAAAATTTCATAATTAGAATATTTATAAAATAATAACATTTTCACACACAATTATTTAAAAAACTATTTTTTCTATGAGAAGAATATGCAAATTTATTATACTTTTATAATTATTCAAATATATTTTATAAAAAAACAATAATTATTAAAACATCAAAGATTTCTTCATTTTACTTTTGCTAAGTAATTATTACCTAGGTGTCAACTTCTTCCTTTAAGTTTATCTGTTTGTTTTATATTTATTTATTTATTTATTTTATTTAGCACTTTAGACAAATCGCCTCTTGTGTGAGGATAATGAAACAAAAAATAACGAAAACATACATCAAGACAATTTATTATCATAATATTCTACATAATAAATACAAAAATCAATCTTATTTACTAAACAAAAACAAAATTCCATATTTCCATTCATCTGTCCAATAAATAATAATAATAATAATAATTTGTAATAATAAGTACCCATCATTCTCTCCTCCACAGGAGTAATCCCTCACATTCTACACAAAAGTCTCAAAACATTAGATCAACATCCCAAGACATGTAACACTACAAAAAACATTACTACTCAATACATGCAACATAGTAAGAAAGTTTCTCAGCACTGATAAAGACAGTTAACACACAATTAAGTTTCACAAGTAGTCATGTCTTGACTTAAGTCCGACATGGCACTTTGCCCCACAGTTACTCCATGCACACATTGCTGTACCATGAATAATAATAATAATAATA